>VNJO01001258.1:0-11830 GCA_008042535.1 Drosophila tani | reverse complement strand
GGTGAAACTGGCTGTGAAAAGCTCCTTATGCCCAAAAAACGCATTTTAGTTCATGAACTTATCTTACTAAGTTTAGAAGATATTATCTTAGAAAGCTGATATATCTGAAGCCCCCAGTCAGCATCATTTTTTGGTTTTCCCATATTATTTTTCTATATTATTCAAATTCTGCCAGTTTGAATAAAAGAAAAACATTAAAGTATATATCTAGTGTGAACATATTTTGTGTGAAAACGGTTTACACTAACGCAATGAAAGGCGTTGCTGCTCTAGCCCATGGCTGTAGCAGTACATACAAGTAAAATAGGCGCCGATCAAAATAGCGCTTTTGTTTCTATGTTGCTACAAATAGGATTCATTTATTATATCTTTACCGTTAATATATTTTAAAAGTTAAATGTACGAATCATCGATACTATCGAATTTTTTTGTTAAAATACCTCGAGAATATCGTATGTCTGGACTGTCGTAGTTTTCCCAGATCTGTTTTTATAAATAATAAGTTTTTGGATGATATATTTTCGAATCACAATTCGGAAAAGGAGAAAAAAGTTAAAACTGATCTTAATTCATCAGCATCCCATTCGTCGTTTTCTTCAAGCGATACCGCTTTGTCTACTGCTAACTAAAACAATTTATGCAACGTATGTTTTGAGAACAGAAAATCTGTTTTACTGCGCCCATGCAACCACGCTTCTATTTGTGGTGAATGCTGGGAAAAGATTGTTGACAAACATGAAATTGAAAATTTCCATGAAGATAGAAATGAAAATATAAAATGTCCAACCTGTAACCAAGCTGTTAAAGAAGCAATATGCGATATATTCATTTATAGCTAAAGAAAAACGCTTATTCTTATATATAAATACTTCCATAAATAAAAAAATACTTATATACATACTTCCATATAAAATACTTATATATACATATTTACTTCCATATAAATCAAATACTTATCTATATACTTCCATATAAATAAATTAAAAAAAACCCATTTTTTCAACTTTAAATGAACTTCTTTTAAACTAATATAGATTTTTTCATGATATTACATTTATTTAACAATGAGAAAGAACTTTTAATTTTCCGCAGCGCATAATGAACAAGTAACTTTTGACTCTGGTTTTTGGCTGGGGCCCATTGTGCGAAGCACGACGTCATATCTCCACTAAATTCCGTGCGGACATATGTCGTTCCCAAAACGACATATCTCCGCATGGAGTTCGGCGTCATATCTCCGCGCGGAGATATGTCGTTTCAAAACGACATATCTCCGCACGGCGCTTGGCGTCATATCTCCGCGAGGAGATATGTCGTTTCCAAAGGTCATATGTCCGCGCGGAGATAGGTCGCTTCAGAACGTCATATCTCCGCGCGGAGATATGACGCCAAGCTCCGTGCGTAGATATGACATTTCGAAACGCCATATCTCCGCGAAAATCCGCGTGGACATATGTCGTTTCCAAAACGACATATCTCCGCACAGAGTGCGGCGTCATATCTCCTCGCGGAGATATGTCATTTTGGAAACGACATATCTCCGCGCTGATTTTCGCGTCATATCTCCGCAAAAAAAATGTATGGGCGGAGATATGACGCGCGGACTTATGTCGTTACCCCCCTCAGGCCAATGGACAGGTAGAGAGAGTAAATCGAGTTTTAACACCTATGTTAGGAAAATGATCAAATCCCATGAATCAAGCTGATTGGTATAAACTCATATATAAGGTCGAACATGCACTTAACAATTCAGTCCATGCGAGTACATTAAAGACACCGAGCATGCTTTTATTTGGGGTAGATCAAAGAGGTCCAGTTATTGATGAATTATATGAGTATTTAGATGATAAATTAAATAAAGTTAATGAAAGAGATCTAAAAGACATAAGAGATAAAGTTAATTTGAAAATTGTAGAGTCACAGAAAAGAAATGAAAGTATAAAAGCAGTCAAGCAGAGAGTACCATCGAAATTCAGTGTTGACGAATTTGTGGCAATTAGAAATGTCGACGTAACACCTGGCACTTGTAAAAAATTTGCACCCAAATACAGAGGCCCATATAAAATAAACAGAGTTTTTGATAATGATAGATATGAAGTAACAGATGTAGACAATTGCCAATTAACCCAATTACCTTATAAGGGAATATTAGAAGCTACAAGGTTAAAACCCTGGTTACAAATATTAATGAAAACTGTAGCATTATGTACATAATCTTGATCGAGGTCGATCAATTTGTCAGGTTGACCGAGTTGTAAACATATGTAGTATATATTAAGTATTATTAAGTGTGACCATGTTGTTATTATTTATATAAGTAGCATTAAGTGTGAACATCTTGTTATAGAATATAATATTGTATGTACAGAACACGATAGTATCGATAACACGATAAATATTAGATGTAGCCGCAGCCAACTTCACTTTTATAAGAAGAAGCATAAGATACAGACGCTGAATAAAATAAGAAATATATAATCATTTAATTTAAAGACCATCATTTACACTTCTTTGTTTAAGTTAATAGCTGTCCAGCTTGATTTACTTTTTGATATGCGACCTTCTTCTCGTCGGAGGAGAATGGTTAGTGGTTTGGCTATTTTTGCATAATCTCTTATAAATCTTCTATAATACCCTGTCATGCCTAAGAAAGATCGTAGATCTTTTAACGTTTTCGGAACCGGAAATTTTGAAACTGCTTTTATTTTGTCAATATTTGTCTTAACTCCGTCTTGTGAGATTGTATACCCTAAAAAATCTTCTTCGTTTTTGAAAAAATGACATTTCTCTATTTGTACCCTCATGTTTGCGTTTTGTAGGGTTGAAAATACTTTTTCGAGGTTCTGACCGTGTTCTATTTCGTTTTTGCTAAAAACGATTATGTCGTTCACGTAAACATAGCAAATTTTCCCTATGTATTCCCTCGGGATGTCGTCCAAGGCTCTTTGGAATATAGATGGTGAGTTTTTGAGACCAAATGCAAGCCTGATGAATTAAAATATTTCCACCGTTCACTGCAAACGCTGTCTTTTCGATATCCGAGCCTTTTACTGGGATTTAATGAAATCCACTTTTAAGATCTAACACTGAAAAATATTTGTTATCCCCTAGTTGTGCGATAATTTCGCCAATTTCTGGGATAGGGTACCGATCTGAGAAAGTGACGTCGTTGAGTTTTCTGTAATATATTACCAATCTATACTTTTTTTCTTTGGACTGACCTGACTTTTGGAACTACCCAAACGGGTGCATTATACGGAGAACGTGAAAGTCTAATAATGCCATCTTCGAGCATTTCGTTTATTTGTTTTTCTACTTCCTGTCTTAGTGAAGCTGGGTATGGGTAGTGTTTTCCATAAACTGGGGAGTCTGATGAAGTTCTTATTTCTCCCACTACTTTAGTTGTGTATGCTAATTTTGTGCCTGGGTCGGCGAATAATTTTTGTGGCTTTGTACAAGGTTTTTTATAATTATTTTTTGTGACTCGGTCATATGACTGACTTGTGGTCCTATTGTGTTAACGGCTTGTGCGGCTAATTGGTGAATTTTAATTTTACTTTTATTTTCAAGAATTAGGGAACCTTTTTGTGACATCTATAATCGCGCCTAATAATTTCATTGTATCGTTGCCTAATATGCCATGGAATGTTTTTAGTGTATCCAGTAAAAAATATTTTATTGGTTTATCTGAGATATTGGGGAGTTTAAGAATCGTGTGTTGTGTAATATTATTGTTGCCTCCCACAGAGTTTTTTTTTTTTTTTTTGTACTTTGCTGTTATTTATTGAATCTTCTCCATTTAGAGACTAACAATAAGTGTGTCAAATCTCATACTAATAACCTAACTAACAGTCATATGACTGGCACAGAGTTGTATGGCCCTGACAATTATTGCTGGGTTGGAAGGTCGTTTCGTTGTAGGCGGGTTCTGCTGGAAACCCGAGTCAAGCCTCTTGCAAGGTGATTAGGGTGCACAGTAAGTTTCTTATTGTAGGTCGTATTTTGCTTGTCTATTTCATCTTTTACTGCAAGACTGCCGAGATCCCTATGGATGTTTTGGTTGCGAATATACCATGGTGCCCCAGTGATACCTGGGACAGCTGGGAGCCATATGTCCAGATAGGCTTTAGCGTGGAGTTGTAGAGCAGGACCTTGTAGTCCAGACGAAGTGGCGATCGGGCGTTTAAAATCCAGTGAAGGCTGCTAGCTTTTAGTTTTAGATGTAGTTTCTTGCATTCGATGTGTCTTTGCCAGGTTAGTCGTCTGTCGAGGTGGACGCCGAGATACGTTACTTCGTTGAATTGGGGAATCTGCGTACTATTCAAGGATACTGGGGAGCATGTTTGCCAGTTAAGAGTAAAAGTTATGTGCTTACATTTTTGTTCGTTTATTTTAATACGCCAGTCAGATAGCCACTTCTCAACTACCATGAGGTGACGTGCTAGTTGGGTTGTTGCTCGGTTTGGGCACTTCGAGTGACTTAGGATCGCAGTGTCGTCAGCGAACGTGGCTGTTGTTAGCCGCTCGTTCGGTGGTATATCCGATGTATAAAGGACGAACAGGGTAGGCCCCAGTGCGCTGCCTTGTGGAACGATACGACTCAAGTAGCTTATGAGTGTATGAAAGCTTGAGATACATCGAGAAATACTGCAGTATTCCTGATGCTCGAAGGCTGTGCGTATCTCTGATGTTATTCTGTTGACTTGTTCGATTGTACCATGGTTTCGACGGAAGCCAAATTGATGAGCCGGGATAATATTGTGTGCTTCCAGGTATGGTATTATGTGTGTTAGAAGGCATTTTTCGAACAGTTTGGACAGACACGATAATAAACTTATTGGATACTTTGGGAAGAGCACCTTAAAAACAACATGGAATTACTAGGCTTGAATCTTGTAAACTCTACTTATCCGACTCATTTCAGCAGAACATGCAACTCCCTGTTAGATGTATTTTTTGTTAGTGATGTTGAAAATATATGTTTGTATGACCAACTCATTGTGCCTTCTTTCTCAAAACATAACCTTATATACTTGACCTACAATTTTGACCTTCAGTATAATGACGAAAAAATAGTATTTAGGGACTTTAATAATATTGACTATTACCGAACTCGATAAGTGGAATTGGAATAACATTTACTGTCTTCCAAATGTAGACCAACAACTCAGCTTGCTCCAGTTTAATATTAGTTACTTGTATAATTGTTTCGTACCTATTAAAAGTAAAATCGTCAAACATTTTATCAAACCATGGTTTAATAATGAAATTAAATCAGCAATACAAACACGAAATTTTGCATATCAAAAGTGGAAAAGGTATAGGACTCCGCGACATTATGCCCTTTTTAAATCATTGAGACACACAGTCACTAAACTAATTGACACGGCAAAGTCCAAATTTTATAGTAACAAATTCAAAACATCAACATCATCTAGACAAACCTGGAAAGAACTCAAGTCATTAGGAATAGGAAATCAAAAATCAATACCCGGACAGGATGTTAATGTTGAAGAGCTAAATAAACAACTCTCAGAATGCAATGTACCTGAAATCGACGACAACAATTTGTACCTGAGATCAGTACCTGAAAATTTCTGTGATAATAGCTTTAGGTTTGTTTGTGTCAATCAGTGTGAAGTTCTCGTCAATATTCTCAAAATTAGACGCAGTTGGACTTGACGAAATAAATCCTAAATTCATTAAAATAATACTTCCTAAAATTCTAACGTACATAACTCACATTTTCAACACCGCATTTACAACATCTGCATTTCCGGACTGTTGGAAAATTGCAAAAATTGTCCCAGTCCCAAAAGCTAACAAGGAGTACAGACCGATATCAATTCTACCATTTTTATCGAAAGCCTTTGAGAACATTATGGCAGCCCAAATAAACTCTTATATAGGTGATAATGGCTTACTCAATAATAACCAATCAGGATTTAGAAAAAAACGTAGCTGCACCTCAGCAATCCTGAAAATCTCGGACGATATACGTGAACACGCAGACAAATCTAATGTGACGCTTCTGGTACTCCTTGACTATAGTAAAGCCTTCGACTCTGTTAATCATGATGTTTTGTGTACAAAATTGAAAACTCAGTTCAATTTCTCGACAACTGCTGTTAAACTTATGACCTCATATTTAAAAAATCGCCGTCAATCTGTTGTAATGTCAAATGTTTCGTCTTCTTTTGTAGTCTTTAAACGTGGTGTATCTCAAGGCTCAGTTCTTGGACCTTTATTGTTCACTCTGTATGTCAATGACCTTCCCTGTGTGTTGTCAGATAGTAATGTTCATATGTACGCAGATGATGTCCAGATGTATGTAAGCCGTCCGATTGATAAAATTGACGAGTGTGTGAATATATGTAATCGTGATCTTAACTGGGTCAAAGACAACGGCCTTGGTCTAAACCCAACAAAATCTAAATGTATAGTCATATATAAAAATAAATTAAATATTGTTGACCTGCAGCCATTGATGATAAATAGCATGCCCATTGAATACGTTGAAAATGCCACAAACTTGGGTATCATATTCAATAATAAACTTAGCTGGAATGACCACATAATCAGGGCTGTAGGAAAAACGTATGGTTTGCTAAGATCTCTTTCCCCAGTTAAAAGTCTGTTACCCATAAATGTTCGTATGCTAATTGCCAAGACCTGTCTAATTCCAAAACTTTTCTATGGTATCGAAATTTTTTCAAATTGCGATGCAGCCAGCCATCAAAAAAAAAAAGTTGCATATAATGATATGGCAAGATTTATATTCAATCTGCGCCGATTTGACCATGTGACCAGCTATGCATATAGAATATTTGAACTTAACTTGACCGCCTGGATGAAACTGAGAGTGTTAATCTATCTGCATAAGATAATTTACACGACGGAGCCTACCTATCTTTTTGAAGCATTAAGATTCCCTTCCTCTAGAAGAGCAAATAAACTGATTCAAATAAGACACAGATCTCTGCTTTCAGAAAGACAGTTTTTTGTGCACGCAATTAGGCTATATATTAGTAACGCCACGCAGTTTAAGTCAAAACTTACAATACACCTGCAAAATATCAACTTAACTTAAAACATAAAAAAACGAGAAAGAAAGCTAACTTCGGTAAACCGAAGTTGGTATACCCTTGCAGTCTGCAATTGGATCATTGAAAATCGAACCATTTTAGTAATGTTGGAAAAACATCGAATTTTGTAAATTTTACATTTTACATGTAGAATTTTCCATTTTCATATAAATCGACTGATCGCTTCTATGGCAGCTATATGATATAGTAGTCCGATCTTAATGAAATTAAAACCGTTATTCTAGAACTATAAAAAACTGATATCTCAAAATTTATAGAAATACGTTGAAAAACAGAGAAGTTAAAATTTTTTTTACATTAATTTCGCCATCATTCCCATTGCAGCTATAGGATATAGTAGTCCGATTTCGGTCGTTCCGACATATATACTGCGTGCTAAGGAAATAGGACTATGCTGAAAATTTCAGCTTGATAGCTCAAAAACTGAGAGACTAGTTTGCGTAGAAACCGATAGACGGACAGACAGACGGACAGACGGACAGACAGAAGGACAGACGGACAGACAGACGGACATGGCTAGATCGACTCGGCTGGTGATGCTGATCAAGAATATATATACTTTATGGGGTCGGAGATGCCTCCTTCACTGCGTTGCAAACATCTGGTCAAAATTATAATACCCTCTGCAAGGGTATAAAAACAGCAAAGCGAACTTTTTTATTTACCTTTAGTGTTTAAGCTTATGATTTAAAATTGTAATTCAAACGTGTATTTATGTTAATTTGTCCTATGTGACTATCGCACTAATTATAAGTTATCAACTTGTAGCGTTAGGAAGACATTATAGAATAAAATTGAAATTGAAAAATTCTGTAGGATGACGGGATTGTGTGGTCTTTTCCGGGTTTCGCTATCATTATGATGATACATTTTTTTTCTATTTCCTTGGGTAGTAGCCAAGGCATATAATCCCATTGAAGATTTTACAAATGACCTCAATAGCAGAGTTTGGAAGTTCAATTATCATTTTTGGAGTTATTAAGTCACCGCCCGGAGCCTGTTTTGGTTTCAGTTCCCCAATGACTTTTGCGATCTTATTCGGCTGAAACAATGTTGGTACAGACATAGTATTAGTTTCGGTTTGTGGTAGGACAAATGGACTAGTGGCCTGGTTGGGCTGGAAGACGCTTCGGAGATGTGAAGCAAATGTTTCGGCTCTATCTTCGTCGCTGCGGGCCCAGCAACCTGAAGAGTTTCTAATCGGGGTGTCGGTTTCGAGAGAGCTTAGATTTGGATGGGCCCTCCACAAAGGATGCTTTGTACTGGTTGGCGTAAGTTTTTCGTTGTTTCGTAGTTGTGCCTTTTCAGCAACTGTATCACCATGTTCTGGTTTTGAACAAGTGTTTGCATGGTCGTCTTCATGAAGGACATTAATTCTGTTAGACTTTGTTGCATGGTAAACATCATAGCTTCCATCGTGCTTTGTGGCTGTCCTGGGGCTTTCTGAACGTTTTCTAGATTAGACTGGAGGGGGTTTTCCATACCTGCTCGGAGGGCATCGGCGTAGGAGAAGCCCTTCTGGGTTTTCAGCGGACCAAACGAGGATCTTGCGGCCTTGGCAAAGAATACTTCCGGCGTCGTTTGTGATCTAGTGTACACGTCTCGTGTATTCTGATTGCGCGTTGCTGTCACTCTTCTCATGCGAATCTTCAACTCCTTGTAGACCACACAGCCCCTGTAGTTTGCGGTATAGTTTCCTCCGCAGTTCCCACATTTCTTCTTGTGGGGGTCTTCCTTGTTAGCAGGGCAGTTAGCGGAATTGTGAAAGTCTCCGCAAACTACACAGACTGATCGAAGTGTGCAGTATGTCCTGATGTGTCCATACTCCTGGCAGTTTGTGCATTGCACTGGGCCGTTTCTTTTATGTGGCTCTTCCACCGTAATTTTTCGGTGCAAGAGGAATTGCAGGTTCTAAATGGGGTGCACTTCGTTTTTCTTCAAGGCTTTGCTGTCTGGCTCCAGCTCGACCTTGAAGAGTTGCGGTTGTTTGTTTTTGTTTATAATGTTGCTGACGTTCTTTGCAGAAAACCCCTTTTCCTTAAGGGCATCTATAATTTCGTTTTGGGTTTCATCGGGCTCAATTCCTTTTAGTACCACTTGCATGCCCTTGCTGCTTTTTAATTGTTACGTGTAATAATTTTTTTTTGATTCGTCCAGGTATTTCGACACAGCTCGGAAGTGTTCTTCAGATTTCATTTGCACTTTGGTTTCGTGAATATTCCCTTTAGTAAGAGAAACTACATGAAAATTTCCGTCCCCGACCAGCGCAAAAATATTGTTGACCAGGGCGTTCGATAGGTGGGGGCTTTGATTTCTTTTGGGTCTCTTGACCCATATCCGGTAAATCATCCGCTAAAAGGGCAAATCTGTTGCTGTTAGATCTTCTGGGTTGATCATTGTCTCCTTGGACACGGTTTATCTTTGGCTTGTTACCGACCGCGCTGTTCTGCGGGCTAAGCTTACGCTTGATTTGGATGTAGCGATCCATGCCGGTCTGTATGGCCGGGGCCGCCTGTTGAATATTGCCGATTTTGGCTTTGGAGCTTGCAGTTTTTGTTGTTATTTTATTTGGCGCTGCAGTCGATGACATCGCAGTCGTTTCCGCGATATTGGTCGTTGCTGTAGTTGTTGCTGTTGCTTTACCCGCCGTTACTGTAGTTGTTGCTGTTGCTTTTGCTGCAGTTGCAGAAATTTTGTCACAGCTTGTTATTGGGGTTTTACACTGAGAACTCCATGATGTAGGTGTCGGAGTGAGTAGAGCGGACGCCAGACGGTTGCTCTTTGTCGCCGTTTCGTTGCTGTCGCGCGTTGAGAAATACGAGAAATAACCGTTACTTGGGCTCACGGAGCTTCTACGCTCTTTCCTTTGTTCGTCGCTCATTAAGCTATTTCGCGTGGCACTTATTTTTTATAAAATAATTATGCACTTGTTTTTATCATATCACTAGTTTTGAGTCGAAAACTATATATTTTTCTGATTTAGCGTCTTTTCGCTTATCTTGGAATACTCCAGTATTATATATATTATTTTTGTCTTAAAATCATCCACTTTCTATAATTTTTTTCCAGAACTCACGCGAAACACGTCCGCTCTCTACGGCTTGCGATTATTCGAATACATATCAGGAATATCAGGAATACATAGCCGTAGCATTGAATCCGCGCCCAGCCGGATTGCTAACCCTGTATTTAGCCTCCGCGCCCAGCCGGAGTCAAACCCTGTACTTTAGAATCCGCGCCCAGCCGGATTAGTAACCACCGCACTTTAGCTTCCGCGCCCAGCTGGAACTAAAATCTTTAGTATTGATTCTTGGTTGTTTTTGTTTTTGTTTCTAATGTGGCTGGTAGCTTTAAGAGAGAAGAAAGAATCTTGAAAGAATCTTTTTCGGCAAGTGCAAGCCGTAGAGAGCGGACGTGTTTCGCGCGAGCTCCGGGAAAAATTATAGAAAATGGATGACTTTAAGACAAAAAAAAATAAATAAAATAAATAAAGAATATAATACTGGAGTACTCCAAGATAAGCGAAAAGACGCTAAATCAAAAAAATATATAGTTTTCGACTCAAAACTAGTGATATGATTGAAACAAGTGCATAATTATTTTATAAAAAATAAGTGCCACGCGAAATAGCTCAATGAGCGACGAACAAAAGAAAGAGCGTAGAAGCTCCGTGAGCCCAAGTAACGGTTATTTCTCGTATTTCTCAACGCGCGACAGCAACGAAACGGCGACAAAGAGCAACCGTCTGGCGTCCGCTCTACCCACTCCGACACCTACATCATGGAGTTCTCAGTGTAAAACCCCAACAACAAGCAGTGACAAAATTTCTGCAACTGCAGCAAAAGCAACAGCAACAACTACAGTAACGGCGGGCAAAGCAACAGAAATAACTACAGCAACGACCTATATCGCGGAAACGACTGCGATGTCATCGACTGCAGCGCCAAATACAATAACAACAACAACTGCCAGCTCCAAAGCCAAAATCGGCAATATTCAACAGGCGGCCCCGGCCATACAGACCGGCATGGATCGCTACATATAAATCAAGCGTAAGCTTAGCCCGCAGAACAGCGCGGTCGGAAACAAGCCAAAGATAAACCGTGTCCAAGGAGACAATGATCAACCCAGGAGATCAAACAGCAACAGATTTGCCCTTTTAGCGGATGATCTACCGGAAATGGGTCAAGAGACCCAAAAGAAACCAAAGCCCCCACCAATCTACATAAGGGAGAAAAACTCGAACGCCCTAGTCAACAAAATTGTTGCGCTGGTCGGGGACTGCAAGTGGTACTAAAAGGAATCGAGCCCGATGTAACTAAAAACGAAATTATAGATGCCCTTAAGGAAAAGGGTTTTTCTGCAAAGAACGTCTGCAACATCTTAAACAAAAACAGACAACCGCAACCACTCTTCAAGGTCGAGCTGGAGCCAGACAGCAGAGCCTTGAAGAAAAACGAAGTGCACCCAATTTATAACCTGCAATTCCTCTTGCACCGAAGAATTACAGTGGAAGAGCCACATAAAAGAAACGGCCCAGTGCAATGCACAAACTGCCAGGAGTATGGACACACCAGGGCATACTGCACACTTCGATCAGTCTGTGTAGTTTGCGGAGACTTCCACAATTCCGCTAACTGCCCTGCTAACAAGGAAGACCCCCACAAGAAGAAATGTGGGAACTGCGGAGGAAACCATACCGCAAACTACAGGGGCTGTGTGGT
>VNJO01001253.1:0-15407 GCA_008042535.1 Drosophila tani | reverse complement strand
GCAACTTGTTGAACTTCAATTCGTATAATTTCCTGAGCATATTGATAACACTCGCCTCTCCCTGTCTCTCTTCCTATCTTTTCTAGCAAATCAGCTGAGAAGCAGTGAGCATACATAGATTGCTTCCAACACAATCTATTTCGTTGGCTTTCGAAATTCGAATCGGAAAAGGCAATTAAAAGGTAAGTTTAGATGGTAAAAAGAAAAACTTAGCAAACAGAAATCACTAGGGTTGTGAAATCTTTTAAAAAGGTATAAAAAATGTACCTCAAACTTTTTATTGCATACGTTTAGGCTGCTTTTTTCAAGGATTTCAAAACGCTTGTGATTTTATTTGCAATGTTTTTATAGTTTTACGAAACACAATAAAAAGCTAAAGCTTAAGTTAAATATACTGTAAGAATAATTTTTAAGATCTAAAAACTCTAATATATTTTTAATTCCCTTTTTCTTATAATAATTATATGAACCTTGCATTAAAATGACTCTTTTAATGCACACAAAATCGGTAAAGTATTTTATTCCCTTCTTTCATTTTTTCAATAAAAACCAAATTTTTAATGCACAAAAAATCACAATTTCAATGACAATTAAAAACTTAACGATTTCACAGCAAATAAAAGCCACTTTTGATGAAAAAAAAAACAGCCCAAGAGAACCAAATACTATTTTTTTGTTTTAGCATCCAGCCAGTTAATTACTCTAATTGGTTAAAAGAGTTTATTTCGCACAATTGGGTTTGGAATGTTCCAAGGGAAAAAATGTGACTGAAAAGGGATAAATGTCATATTGAGTTTGGTTTTTTTTATTAACAGAAATATATATTGTATTTCTCTTTGGCCACAGCAAACACTTTTTTGCTATTTCCAGACAATAATTGAAAATGCACGCTTAATAAAAATAAAAGTAAATTCCAATAAAGAATAAATAGATTCCTTTACATATTAAAATTCATAATAAAAGGCTCTTTGATTGAGTCGGGCAAATTGCCGATTAATATTTAACTTTTTTGTAAAAAGATTCCTCCCGGAGGAGATAATTCCCCCCGGCGGAGATAATTTTTTCCGGCGGCTATAATTATTTCCGGCGGTAATTTAATAAACATTGGTAAAGCTTAAGTAAAGCATAGGTGTCTGTTAGACTCTATCCTAAAATTCCCAATTTATTTCAAATTAACTCTTTATTATCTCTATATTTACTCAAATTTTCAGAAAACGTTTATTTATTTTATCAATTTACTTTAAGCCGAAAATCACGACTATAGTACTCTAATTAAGTTTCCTAAAAGCCCTCTGAGAATTTTCATTAATTCTTCAGTTCTTTTCAAAATAAAATGTCTAAAAATTGCGAAAATCTTGGAACCTTCGCGATCTCGAGCGTCTTTAAGATATATACTTTCGCCACGCACTGTAACCGAGCTAGTGAGTAAGTGAGCAGCCGCCCGGTTAGTCGGAGACCCTTCCAATTTGCCTAAGTTAATATTAGCCCCTAGATTAGACTGGCGAATCCCCGAAATAAAAAAATAAAGGCTGGTCATAACCGGGCTGAAGATAGTTGGGGAATGGCGCTCCATAAAAGATTGCGTTGCCGCAATCTACATTCTGGACTTCTCAGACGTTAAATATTTACAACTGTAATTTGTGGCCAAAACTTTGCACCGCAGCACCGTAGCCGTAGTCCCATGCGTCACTCCGCGCTGAAAGTCAAACAGTTTTAGTTCTGGCGAACCGTGATTGTTGCTATTCTTTTTTTGGACCAACAGCGCCGGCACTTGACTCACTTGGCTACAATTACTGGCAATTTTTGTGCGGCTTTTATGGCCATAATGACACTCGTCCGGGACCTCCCCAGATAACTATTTTTTGCCCGAAGCTCTGGAATCATAAGAATCGCATTTCAATGGCTCATTTTTAGCGGAAATTAATTACACAATTTGTTTTTCACGGTTAGGAATATTTTTTCGTAGCGAATTTAATTATCAGAACTATCAGTGGGCAGTGACTTCGTGTGTTGTGCAATTCTATAGCTATTCAATAATTGCTGTTATCACTTTTTGATTAAATTCAAAATAGTTAAACGTCATCAGCGATGACTATGGATATTTTTTCGTTGTCGGCGAGCCATAAAACGTTGATTTAAATTCAAAATTCAAAGCGTACGTCATCAATGGGTGGTGTGAGACTTTAATCGGAACAAAAAACCGGTTAACGAATTAATTTGTCGAGCTATGAATGAAAGCTTGAGCTGTGTGTTGACTAAGATTAATAAATAGTAAAGGTTTTGTTTGTAACATTTAAAATTTTTTGTACAAACAAGTAAATGGTAATTGAAAGATTTAATTAAAGGAATTATTTATTTTACAACGATAAGCCTTTTTTAATGACTTTGTCTTAGAAACTCACCCAAAAAACCGGATTTATATTTTCTTAGCAGGCACAGATATATTTAATTTCTTAAATTAAATGTTTTAAAGGGGAAAATGTCTATCAACTTAAATATATATTTAATTTATTATTAATTAGTTAATATTAATAATCATTTATGCTTAAATCTTGCTAATAATTTATTTCTACAAACCTTTATATTATTTTAACACCTTATTATATTTTCACAAAGATTTTGTTGTTCCCATTACATTTTTATATAATAATATGATTGTACCTTTAGTGATTTTGAAATTAAAACTGCAAGTAGACATTAATTCCAATTATTCAGACTCCCTTATCGGTATTTTATGCTGAGAAAACCCGCCGTTAGAATGACATTTGTTGTCTGCCTGCAAAAAATAATCACAGCTCATCGTGATGAGGACCAAAGGCAGAGACAAAGCTTTTTAGTATAGGAATAAAGATACATATAGAAATATAATATTTTTTACATTTGTTGTTGACGACAATATATAAATATAATAAATACAAACAAATCCATTGAGACTTGACTTGAACTGATTTCAATTGGGAATACTTCAGGCGCGCTTAACCCATTCGTTCACCAAGTGCAATTTAAACAATGAATTTGCTAATTAAAACTAAGAAAAAGGTATTGAGAAAAGCAAATAAAATAAAGTAAAAGTAAGAGTAGAAGAAAAATATATTTTCAAGTTAGGAAATGTAGAATTTAGAGAGAATGCAAAGATCATTGATAAAATCGTATTTATTTAATTAAAATTATTATCAAGATATATTTTTGATCCTTTTTATAATAAAGTATAGGCAAAAATTATTGAAAAATACATTTTCAAGTGGAAACAAAAAACATTGAAGTGGAACAAGTTTAAAAATGGTTGTTTTTCTTTTTTTAGGGACAAAAATAATTATTTTTATTTGGTTTTTATCCTTTTTATAAAAATGCAAAACTAAGAATACATGGAAAATGTATAAAATAATTTATAAATAATTTGTTTTCCCCTTTTCAAAACACATATAAACATAAATAATCAAATTCAGCCCAAATTTCCTTAGCCTTGCAAAGAATTTGCATTATTTTCGCCTTTAGTAAACATTATTAAAAAGAAATGGCATTTTGATGGAGGAACACTTGGCAAATCAAAATATTGCACATTGTTACTCCCCTGAAAATCGCATTTATTACACAAAATTATTTATTTTGACAACGCTTCCGCAGAAAGCTGAACGCTTCACAGCTCTGGAGGTGAAAAACTTTAAAAATTGAACTCTTCGAGGCAGAAGAAGGAATACATTTGCATAGGAAAACGCATCCGAGAATCCCAGAAGGCAGAGAATAAAAAATACACAAAGCCCATAGACTCCGCAAAGATTCACTTTCAGCTGGAGAAGCAGCCGCCGGAGCATCCCGAGATCAGCACCCAGGCAGGGAATGGGCAAGACCAGAGAATGGGTTTGGAACTTCTGGGACTACCAACCGACACACTCCAGTTTCGCAAGGCATTTATGCAAATATCCAGTGGAAGTGCAGCGGCAGCAACGTGTTTCTGGTGTCTCTGGTGTCCAAACATCGGCGGGCCAGTTGGTGTCTTTTGCTTTTGGTATTCACATATTTGCGGTTAGTTTATTGACCAAGTTCAGGCACTAACCGGTTTCCCTTCGACGATAATAATCACGAGCCCGGGAATAATACCGAGACCGCACGCCATCGTTTCATTAGCCACAGCGAAGGCTCATTCTTGGGCCCCAGCCCCAGACCTCAGGTCAGGAATTGCAGCTAATTTCGCCACATTGTCACATACTTGCCGGCCGAGGGGGGACCTCTCCTCCAAGCCGGAGTCGGAGTCGGAGGCCGAGTCCGACGAAGGAATCCGCGACCGCATCCAAGGCGGAGAACCTCTTCATATTCCAATTATCAGCGACTGTTGGATAAATACACAAAAACTGAGCCCAGGCTTGGATACACTTGGAAACTGGTAAATAATTAATTAATTAATTAATTTACACACAAAGTAAAACAAAGAAATCGTATACATTCGGTAGGGATTTTTACCCCCATAAATATAGACCAAAGCTCGTATATACTTCAGAATTGCTAAAGATATATATTATATGCTTGCTCATATAATATTTTTGGAAACTTATTCAGAAAACTTAAAAGAAAATAATACATATATATATTTATAATAAATCTTTTAAGGTTTCACAAGGTGAAAACTATATAATATACAGGAAGTTATTAAAAAGAAATAATATATATATTTATAAATAATATTTTGCGACCTTCTCACAAGGTGAGAAAAAATAACTTTCAAAGAGATTATAAAAAAAATATCCATTTAATAATAATAATAATTTACATATAGTATTTGTAACCTTTTAAAAAATCCTCTAAGGTGTCATAAAGTAAAAATAATTATATATATATTTACAACAAGTTATATTTGGCGACCTTATAATATTTCTCTAAAGTTTATAAGGCGTATATTATATATATATATATATTTCGTAAAAATATTTGTGAACTTAAAATTAATCCTACAAGGTCTTACAACCGGAGAATCTATAAGTAAAAATATTAAGAGTATATTTACATATATATGTGAACTTCTAACAAATCCTTTAAAGTGAGAAAAATATAAACTCCACGAATCTCATAAAAGAAAATAATATATATATTTATAAACAATATTTTGCGACCTTTTAAGAATCCTCTAAGGTTTCACAAAGTGAGAAAATATAACCCCCCGAAAACGTATTAAAGAAAATAATAAATAGGTATATATTTACAAATAATATTTGTGACCTTCTAAAAAATCCTCTAAGGTAAGAAAAGTATATAAAACCCCTGTGAATGCCCTGTAAGGTCCAAAAGGATAAAAATATAACCTCCAGAGAATTTATAAAAGGTAAGAGTATAACTCAAAGATATTTTCTATATCTATATAATATTTGGTGGTGTTTGTTGCATAAATAAAGGAGATTAAGAATAAATTGTAGTCGACTTTTGGAGAAGTTATTACAAATATTATTACAAAAAAATAATCCAAAGCTTAAGAACAATTACAATATTCACATTTAAATAATTTACAGAAGTATTATCTATTTAAATTAAAATATTCAGTAGTCAGTTTTTTCTTAAATTAAATTTAACAATATATATACTATCTTGAGCTATAAAAATCATAAAAAAAAGTAAAGTTAGGCCCCTCAAAGAGAGAAAATATATAGCAATTAATGAAAGATATTTTCTATATCACTTTAAGTGTTTTGGAGTGATTTTTAAGCAGACAAATATATAACTATATCTCATAGAAATGATGCTTTATTTTAACTTATTATTGATAGCAATTTACCTAATAAGAATTATTGTCCTCAAAGTAATTCTTGTAAGGGAGCTAATATAATTATACCACATTTTCTATAAGTGTGAAAGGATTTAAGAGGTCTTCGGTTAATTAATATTTAATTTGAGTAAGAAAAAATCATCAAAATCTAATTTAAGGTTTTAAAAACTTAAAAAACAATTGAGGTTCCAGAAAGTGAATAAATTAATTGCAAAACATTTTACAGAAAATCAGTGAAAATGTGCACAGTGACAGTGTTAGTCGTCAGAATATTTAAAGCAATGAAGAAAGTAGTTCGAAAATATTCCATAGAGTATTATGAATATTTTAAAGATATTATCACATAAATCAGTCTAAATATACTTTAAAGTTTACAAGCTATATGTCTATAACTCACATAAAAAATATTAAGCATATAAATAGGTTGACCTTCTTAAGAAAAACACTTATTTAATATTTGTCACTGTTCAAAATAGTTATTTAAAATGGCAACACTTGAGGATTTTTGTGAAGATACTTCACAATGTTGTGTTGGATGTTTTAAGGGAATTACAAAATTTTTCCTCGAACAATTTCGACATTTGAAAGAGAAATTCTCATACGAACAAGGATCTGAACAAGGATCTGTAGAATCAGTTTCGGTTTGAAGGAGCTGCAGAATTTGTTTAATATACATTAAACTATTAAACCTAATTTAGGGATATTTCCCACATGAATCTATATATGTATATTTAGTATTTAATTTAGGGATTTGTCGGTTAATAAATAACCAAAAGCTCAAATACAGGTTGACTTCCTCGAGGAAAACACATACTTCATATTTTTAAACTATTAAATAAAAAACTTTAAGATGCCGAAAAGCAAGCAAATTTGGAAAAAAGTAGGAAAATGGTTTTCAAAGTTGTCTAAAAAATTTAAGCCTAATTGAAGTGTATTTGGCTTATCAATTTAAATATTTGAAAGCGATTTTAACATACAAAAAAGGAGCTCACACTCAGTACAGATTTAAAGAAGCTGCAAAATCTGCAAAAATATATTATTAGAACACTCTCTATACCAATTAATATTCGTATATTTACTATTAATTTTAGGGATTTGTCGGTTAATAAGTAACCAAACGCTCGAGAACAGGTTAAAAAGAAATACTTTATTTTTGCAAACGTTCTAAAGACTTTTTTAAGATGCCAAGAAGGAAGAAAACTTGGAGATTTACTTTACGGACTTGGCTTCGAAACGCCAGAATATTTAAAAGGTTTTGTCTTTATAAATTTAAAAATTTGAAATCGATTTTCGCAAACAACCAAGGAGCTGAACACATCGAACAGGTTTAATTCCCAACAAGATCTAGAAACCTAAACGAAAAACATATATTTGAACAACAGAAAAGTGATATTTATCAAAAATCATTCAATTAATCAATCTTTTGAGCGTAATTTTCGGATAATTAAATTCCAATATCGAACTGATTGCCGGTGGTTTCTAGTAAAGCAATCAAGGACTCAAAAAATGCCATTTTAGAAAATACCAAATTTACACAAAATTTATAAACATGTTTCCCTTTGAACTGTTTTCATTTGAAATGTTTCGGACCCTTCGAACAATCTTCAAGGACATGAGTTCCGTGGAGTTGATATATGAAAGTAAGGGATTCAAAGGCATCGGAAAGATCACGGTTGTCAAGATACTCATCACTACAGAGAGTGAATCAAGAGTGAGGGTGTATTATGGGGCTGCTATATTCATATCGGGATATAAAAGAAATCGAAGATAAAGAAGAAATCGGAGAACTTGAAAAAAACACCAAGCAAACTATTAATAAAAAAACATGGAAATGTAGTTCCAAAGATTATATATTTTTTATTTCTTTTTTTTTCGAAAGACAAATGACGAATTTTTAGAAAATGTAAAATAGATGGTAAGAACTTTTTTTTGTTAGTTTGTAGTTTACATATATACATATATATCTCACAATATTTACATATATGTACCTTTGTGCAATGTATAACCCTATGTTAGACGTAAGAAAAGCTACTTCTCGAAAACCTGAAGCTAATTTGGGTGCAATTATGAAAAACTCCTTCCGTACATTGAACCTGACTGTGATTTCTTTTATTTTTTATTTTAATTATTCCCAAAAAGGGCTTCAAACTGACGTCAGACTTGTTTAGAAAAGCTTTAATTATGTGATCTCTCGATGCAAAGAATTACTTTAACTTATATTTTAGAAACCTTACCTTCTGAATGGGGAAATAATAAGATCCGGATCGAAATAATATAGAATGCTGAAGCAAACCCAAATAACTTACTCAATATTTATCTACCCAATAGCAATTAAGTTTTATGATATTTGCCAAGGCAAAAAATATTTAATCATGAATGTGTTATCTTGTTCGAAATGTTAAATAAAAAATATATACAAAATATATTATATAACCCCTTATCTTGCTAATATTATGCAAATATAATAAAATACGTTCATGGCTATAACTTTTAGCTACTTACTGTGAATATCTATACTTCGATATATATAATAAAGTTTTAAAGCCTCTAGGGCGAGTAGAAAATAGTAGTTTTTTTAATTTATGGAGAATGGGTTGGGTAAGTTGTTTATAAATATAAAGCAAAGCTCCACTTACTTTTCTCTCGCTCTCTTGCTCCCTCTTCGAAGCCTAGCCTGGTATGTACAAGCAAAGCAGCAACAACAGCTTGTAAGTTTCATTCCACAGTGAACGAGAGAGTTTATTTTTAGGTGCACTGTGAGAGAGAGCTTCCTATTTCTGCTCTCCGACTTCGCCACGAAACAGATCACTCTCTTGCACTCTCTTCCACAATTTGCCTGCAATGTACAAGCAAAGCAGCAACACCAGCTTATAATTTCCAGTTTAAAACGAACGAGAAGGAGTTTATTTTTAGCTGAACTGGGAAAAAACTTCGCATTTTTGATATCCGACTTCGCCACGAAACAGACCACTTTCTCGCAAGCTCTTCCACGCTTTGCCTGCAATGTACAAGCAAAGCAACAACAACAGTTTAAAGATAATGTTTTTTTTAACTGCTTTAGCTCCTTTCCTTTTATTATTAAGAGCGAAGCCTAAATAATATACGAATTGAGTAAGTATCCCTTGCAAACACCAAAAAATAAAACCCTTGTTTGGATTATCAAGTTTTTGTTTTGTTTGTTGGCAGCTTAGGCATATTAATTAACAATTATCAATAGTTAATACAAATAATTTGCTACACTCGAATAGTATATACACAATGTACACGCAGAATATAATTTACATAAACATAGAGAGTAAAAAAAACACGCTGGTCGAAGGGCGATAACAAGAAGAACATTTCGCTAGAGTTAACATAGGGGCGAGGAGGGGATGGATGTCCCGCAGGCACTGAGTACGACTAGACAGGGCACGGAGTGCAGGAGGCGATCGTCGGTCGGTGATCGGGGTGGTCCACTCAATCGATCGTCTTGACCGGCGGCGATTTGCGGGTGCGGGCGCGGATAAAGTCCTCCAGGTACCAGCCCACAAAGGCCAGCACGCACAGGGCATTCAGCAGGTTGAGGGTCACCGCATAGCTGGTGTGGTCGCGGATGAGTCCTAAAGGAGTAAGAAAACCATTTCCAGATTAGAAGGGAAGCCAGAGGCAATCCTAGAGCAGGTAATACCCACCAATCAGGGGTCCAAAGACCATGGAGAAGGTGCCGGACATGAGCAGCTGCAGGCCAGCCGCCGCCGGCAACCTCTTCAGCGGCACATAGCCGGGAATAATCAGGGACCAGAACACTGTGCGGAAGGCCTTGTTCAGGCCCAGCCAGAGGAAGATGGCCATCATGGCATAGAAGTTGGTGGTCATCGAGAGGAACATGCGCCCGATGCACATGCCCAGGATGCCCACGACAAAGAAGGTGCGATTGCTCAGGTTGATCTTGGCGGTGATCAGGGGGATGGCAAACCTTACCAGCAGATCAAACAATCCCAGCGTGGACATGGCCAGGGCGATTTGGTCGGCCTGGAAGCCCAGATCGGACAGGATGAAGGGCGTCAGGATGGCAAAGTTAATCTCCACAAAGTTGATCAGGGTGATGCCCACGGCCAGGTTCACGTACGTGATGTCCCTCAACAAATCCAGGTCGAAGAAGATCACCACCTTCATGTAGAAGGGCAGCTTCTTGCGTCGCTGGCGCTCCTCCTCGTCCTCCAGCTCCTGCTTCTCCTTCTCCGTCAGCTCGGCCGAGCGCACTTCGTGCTCGTGCTCCACATCGGACTCGTAGCCCAGGGCCTCCTCCTCCTTGATGCTGTGGCTAACGGAGATGCTGCGCTGCTGCCTGGCACCCGGATTCGAGTCCCGGCTGCTCAGCCGCTTCAACTCCACGTGCCCTCCGTTGCCCTCGGACTTGTCCCAGGTGTTCAGCCGATTCCGAGTGCCGCTGCTATTGAGCGAGGCCCGCGACCCAAACCATCCGTCATTGGCCCGCGGCAGGACCGGCGTCTCCGGCTCCACCACATGCTTGATGATATCCCCGTCCTGGTCCTCGCGTTCCGCCAGCGGCTGCTCCGGCTGCAGGGCCTCGGCGTCGCGGTCCCGCTTCACCACGTGCCACTTCACCGGCTGATAGATCAGCGAGCAGGCGATGGTGTGCAGCGAGGCGCCGGCGAACAACAGGGTCGTGCCCTGCACCCCGAACACTTGCAGCATGTAGGTGGCAAAGTAGGGACACACGATGGGCCCCAGTCCCGCCACCCCGAACTGGTAGGCCGTCGCCGTGCGCCGCTTCACCTTGAAGTACGTGTTGACCGCCAGCGAGGAGGCGCTCACCGTCAGGCCACGGCCAAAGCCATACAGGATGGAGAAGCTCAGCAGGTAGACGGTGAAGGTATCGGCGAAGACCATCCAAAAGAGGCCGGCGAAGGTCAGGACGGAGCCCCAAAGGGCCACCACGCGGTAGGTGTAGCGCCGGAAGAGCGGGCCATTGAGGAGGCCTAAAAAAATAAGAGGGAATGGGAATGGATAGCATTAGTTGAAGATCTTGGGAGAAGGACGTAAAAGGTGAACAAATAACTAACTATTTTATTTGTTAATAATTTATGTTTATTTTGTATTTATTTTTTATTTATTTTATAATTATTTTGTATTTATTTTATAATTATTTTGTATTTATTTTATAATTATTTTGTATTTATTTTATATTTATTTAAATTTCTATTTAAATTAGGTTATATTTATTCGCTACTTATTTTATATTATTCTGTTATTTATTTATTTATTATTATTTAATATTATTGCTGATTTAATCTACAGAAACCCAGATTTTATATTTGGCTCATATTTTGTTATGTTTAATATTTTGCTGCATACTTTTGGGCAGCATTTTAATTTATTTAAAATATACTCCAGAAAGAATCGGCTATAATCAGCCATAAATATGCATTCTATTGACAGATTAAACAAATAATCCATACTAAACAAAAGTTAACTTTTAGCTAAGATAAGTTAATTGTATAAATTATTCTTTTGAGATATTTTTTGTTAAATTGTTTGTGCTTTTCTTATAAAACTTTCAAGAAAACAACATTATCTTATTCCCGGAAAAGTTTCCCCTTCTTTCTTTCCCCTTTTCAATTTTAAATGCATTTAGTTTTTATCACAATTCCAAAGCCAGTAGCTAAACCAATAAGGAAAGAGTATAAATGGCCCCTTTCTAAACCAAATGTAATTTTAATATTTTTTTCGCATTTCCCTTCCCCCCATACAGTTAAATACACATTTAGACTTTTATCTAGTCAGGGTCTCACATATACATAGCATTAGCTTTCCAGAAAAAATTTAAATATAAATGCAGCGCAAATTCGACTAACCCATCCAATGATATTTGATTCTATAATAGACTCGGCCAGTAATTAATGAGTAGTCAGTGCCAAAAAGAAAAATTTGTATATCTACGCATGCATATTTGTGTTTTAATATATATTCACCCGTAAATGCAGACACAGCGATTTGTGTGTTGATGATGGTGGTCAGCTCGGAACTGGATATGCCCAGGCTGGCCATGCGACCGCGGAACAGGATGCCGAATTGCTGGGCCAAAGCGAACGTTACCAGCTGTAAAGGAAGAATATCGAATATATTAGTTCTCTATGTTTTCTTATATTTATTTTATTTAAATGATAAAAAGCAAGAAAAATTTAAAAAAAAATAAGCTTAACTAAATGAACAAGAGATAAAATAAACAGGTGAGTAAACAGTAAATGAACAAAAGTGAAAATGAACAGGTATGTAAGTGAACAGTGAGTGAACATGTTTATCATGTTTTATCCACACAAATTGTTTATTTACTAGTTAAGTATTTATAAGTATATTTTTATATTTATATATTTTAATCTTACATGATCAGGATCATGATAATCATGTTTAGGAAATAAGAAAAAAATAAGAAAGAACTCATCAAAGTAAACAAGAGAGCAAATAAAACACCTATGTGATCAAGTCAGTGGGTTAACACTTTATTTAAGCAAGTTGCTTAATTGTTAAGTTTATTTAAATTCGAATTCTAAAAAGCTGGAAAAACTAAAATGAATGAGCAAAAGCGCCAATGATTAGGAAAATTAACAGGAAAATGAACAAGTGACCAAGTGAACATGTTCGTCCCCGCAAAATGAACAATTCTTGTTTGTTCACTCACTCTCTCTCACACAACATGGAAACCTGGAATAAATAGATTTCTACTTACGATATTGACGCCACTGGCGACGGCCACCAGCCAGCCCCATCCTCCGTCGGGCGCCACAAAGTCCTCGCCCAGGTCGCTCTTGTCGCGCCTCTTCTTCTTCACCGGATGCGAGCCTGGCGGGGATTGGGAATGCGAGTGCTTGGTGGCAGCTGGTGATATCTTGGTCTGGGCCGCTGAGCCATTCTTGGGCAGCAGCTGCTCCGCCTGCTCTGCGGCCTCGGGCAGCCTCAGTCTGGATGCCTCCGCGGTGTTGTTATTGTTGCTATTATTATTGTTGTTATTGCTGAGATGATGGCTCCCATTATCGGTCATCTTGGAATCGTGTGCGCCGTGGCTGGGCTAGGGTTTGGTTTAAGGAGTGGGACTAGGAGCTAGGAGCTAGGGGCTTGGGTAAGGTTAGCGCTGAGGTCCAACTTGTGGATGTTGCATCCCTGGATGGCTGGACGAGATAAAATGCTGGGGAACAGTGATGGGAACTCTGCAAAGGGAAAGGTTGGAAAAATAAAGGTTTTATTATGTTTATTTTTATACAAATTTGGCACAAATTGATTCAATTATTTGCTTATTAAATTATTAAGATTTATTTGAGATTTTATTGAGATTATTAAATAAATAATTAAAGCAAAACCAACTCAAAGTGACTTAATTAATATTGCTGTCTTTGTTACGGTGAAGGTTACTAAATTTTACAAACAGTTCTAAAAAAACCTGTTTTTCTGCCCCCAGAATCTCAATTAATTGGAGATTATTTATGAGATAATAACCAACTAACTACCAGTAATCACAATTAATATACAAATCTTTTTTAGCTTAGAAGTTTTTGAGTAGATAATTATATTAATTGAAGTGATGTCACTGCTACTCTACGGAATCTGTAATATTTTCCAAACAATTTCACATTGAAGCCACACAATTTCGTGCAATATTTCACAACAATTCCCGGCGCTTCGTTATGTTATTTGCCGCAGGTTTTATCTTTTTGCATAAATCATTTGTGTTTACTTTAAAGCGTAGTAATTTCCTCGCACATTTTATTACACTTTCAGTCACCCACCCGATTATCTCACACACCTAACGCCAATATCAAAGCACTTTTATTAACTGGATTTAATTAACAGCTTAATTAAGATTTAATTAAGAGCGCTGGCATTTTGTGGGATAAAAATGTATACGGTAAAAAGGGTAAAAAATTATGAATAATAACCTCACTGGCTGACCACCGCACATTCAGCAGCATTCAAAGGCTGCGCCGAATGATAATTAATAAAGAAAAAAAAAGAACTGGAACAGGCGAGAGTCAATATTTGAACTCCGACTGAATTGATTTGCACACAGAACCGACGATTGTCTGTGTTGTTCGACAATCGATTACCGCTCAATTGAGCTTGGTGATTGTATTTTTCACTGTATTTTTTTTGTTATTTTATTTTATCAGAGCCACGCGAGACGGCGGAACGAAAGGCTGAACCTCAACTGACCGATCAGCCGAGTGATATTTTTGGGCAAACTCTCACTCTTCTGAAGCTAAAAGCTAAACCGATTCCGATTACGATTTCTTTCTTTCTTTTTGGAAATATGCCTGGAAACGTGACTGCCTAAAAGCAACAACTAAGTAAATAATACACCGACTTAACACCCATTATATAAATAAAAGTCAATGGGTGCGATTGTTGTCGGATCGGCCCGAGAGAGCGTCGCGCCGCTCCGCCTTATCGAGCGGGCTTAATTTTCCTTTTCGGAATTTTGTATCCGAGAGTTTGCTGACCAGCACCGAGTTCGTCGTAAATACTTGCGGCAAAAGACGCACCGCAACACCGCCAGATATCGTCGGGCCCTGGGCCTTATATGAGATCATTTGCCGGGGAGACCTACGGGTGGTGGGTCGGTGCCATGTGATAAGACCAAAGCCCGCCGATATCTTCCAATTAATAATTATATTGTTGCCCAGCAAAGATATCCGCAACACGAGGTGCTGCCAGTAGTAACAACCGAGTTTTCAGTTTTCAGGCTCATGGTTAGTACACAGAGGAAAACAATTGTTCTGCCATTATTTGTTTATAATATTTAGCATCAATTTCGAAGTTGTTCATGTGAATTCTAGTTGTTTTTGTGTTTGAAATTTAGTGGCCCCTATTACACTGGCTACATACTCAACATTTCGCTAACCGAAACATTTAACTGCTGGTTAATATCGAACTCCATATTAAGTAATACAAATTCCTCTGTATACAATAATTGTATAATATTAAGGATATCAATTACTCCAATATATGGAATGTAAATAAATATGAAATATTTACGATATCAATTTCAACATAAAGTTAAAGATTACAACAAAGTTAACATAGAGGAACATTTTTTTTGGTTTTATATCTGACTGTTAAGTGTCGGTTATGAGCTTAGCATTAAAAAGCAATGTAAAGCTTAGATAATGTTGATTCCAATACATTTATTTTATTGGCAAAGCATTCGTTTAATATTTTTACAAGTTTGACATAGAAAACTGGGGAAAGATTTTCTTATCTCACGGTTAAGTGCCTGTTACGAAATTGGATTAAAAAAGCACTCTAATATTTGTATGATTTTGATTCCAATATATTTATGGTTAATGTAAAGCATCGGGCTAATTCCCGGTTAAAAGTTTGACATTAAAAACCAAAGAGAGTTTGTTTAAAAGATTTTCTTATCTCATGGTTAAGTGTCGGTTAAGGGATTGGTTTTAAATAGCAATATTATACTTACAATATAATATGCTTATATAATTTTGATTCCAATATATTTATGGTTAATTCTCGGTTAAGAGTTTGCCATTGAAAATCGAATTTTTACAAACTAACCGAGTTTCTGTTATTATTTCGTGTGTACTTTTTCGCCCGACCGCCGTTTTAGTGTGTCGCTTGCTTTATCAAACACCGACTGACTGAG
>VNJO01001249.1:0-111364 GCA_008042535.1 Drosophila tani | reverse complement strand
TGTTCTTAGCGACACAGATAAGCGTGCGATTCTGCGGGAAGCCTCAAATTCTCATGACTCTGTGAGCAAGATAAGGGCAAAAGCAGGTGTTGACGCGAGCAAAACTACTGTTTGGCGAGTTATTTCGAAAGCTAAACATTTTAAACGTTTGAAACTTAAAAAAAAACCACCGCTTAACCCCAAACGAAAGGAAGCACGGTTGACCTTTTGCCGCGTCAATATGTCATGGTGTAACGAGTGGAAGCGCGTAGTTTTTTCTGATGAAAAAAAGTTCAATTTGGAGGGGCCAGATGGCTACAATTATTATTTGCATGATCTGAGGAAAGAGACGCATCAATTGGAGCGTTTACATAGTCGAGTAGGCGGAGTTATGGTTTGGGGAGCCATATCGTACTATGGGACTTGTGAACTCCAATTCTTATCCTCGAACATGAATGCAAAAGCGTATCTAAACGTCCTTAAAAAAGCTTTTCCACCATTGGAAAATTTTTTCAATCATTTGCCTTGGACATTCCAGAACGACAGTGCCCCATACATACTGTATGTGTTGTAAAATCTTTTTTAAAATATAAAAATGTTGAAACTCTGTGCTGGCCACCATACTCGCAGGATCTAAATATAATTGAAAATGTTTGGGGATGGCTGGCCAGAAAGGTTTATGAGTCTGGCAAACAATTTTCAACAAAAGAAGAACTATTTGACGCCATTCAGAGGGCCTGGGCCACAATATCCCTAGACTACATTTAAAAGTCTATATGATTCGCTGCACAACAGGATCTACGGGGTTATATTGAATAAGGGGGCTCAACCCATTATTAAATTAACAAATATATATATATTAATACTCAATATTGAAGAAAAACACATTTCCTAATATTTAAGTTCGTTAAATATACTTTAAAAAAAAAATGTGCTATTCATGTGAAACAAAATTATTGTGGAATTTTTTAAGTTTTTAAGTTTTTTGGTTAACATTTATTAATTGTTAATTTAATTTAAGTTTTGTTACTTTTCTTATATTTAAAATTGATTATACTATAAATAGAAACTTAAACATCAGCGAGTTTTCTTTTTGGTTAAAAGATTTAAAGATTTGAAATTGCATATAAAAGTGTGCTATTCAAGTGAAACGCAGTGTATTGCCTGGCTCCCACCATTGTTTTAGTATTTAATTTTATTAAATAACCAGCAAGTAAAATTTATTTGTTAGCAAACTTGTATACTCTATTTGATTTCTCCTGATTTCCCAAATAAATAGAATAAAAATGGAATGACTTTTCCCTCTTAAAAGCAATCCACGCAATATCCAAATGCTTTTGAAAGCTGTCAAAGCGAGAAATGTGTTTATTATTTCAACTCTTACTCATCCCGAAATATTTTTTTATATTTATGAAACTTTCTGTACCATATATATATGCATGTATATGTCGGTGCTCGTGTATACATCGAATTTTGTGTAAGGCATTTTTTAGTTGAGAATTCTGGGGTGTTAGTCCATCGGCTACAAATGTATCTTTCGCAGCGTAATCACTCAGGAATGCAGATGCACAGAGATCTCAATGCGGTCTATAAATACGCGCTCTAAACTGGCCAGCCGGAGCCAGCTTATCAGACAGCCGGCAGAAGCTTGATTTGCACAGCAGATTCAGATCCAGATGCAGACGCAGACGCAGTTCCAGATACAGATGCATCTGTATCCATAACTACCACATCTGAAGCGCGTAATTAGAAGCGACTCAAGGTCGCCGCGCAGCTGATTTCACAGCTTATCTGCTGTTTGGCCAGAGCAAAACACTGTCCCCGAGAAATCCCTGGGTCTGCTGGTACTGAGACTGTGAATTCTTTTCGATGTACGCCAGCTTCTTAATAAATACACAAGTTTTTCGTTTTTCGAGTGTTTGCAAATGGCATACCTGGGCAAAGATAACACCGGTGGACAGATAGCAGCAGATCTGGCAAGAGCGTCAGCAATCAAAAGTCAGAGACAGCGAGATACGAAGATAAACAAGATGTAAGTCCCCTCCAAGGCGTAGAAGAATTAAAAACCACTTGAGGAGCACTGGAGAGCTGTGATCAGTGGATACATTATAAATAGTTTGCCGCCACTCGTAAATAAACAAAAATTCAATTAAAATCACACCGAGCCCGAATCTATATGGTGGAGAACCATTAAAAAACCATAAAAGTTTTGACATGTTGCGAACATTTCGCTGTCAGCTGCAGAAGCAATCCCCTCTGCGAGTCATCTAGCAGCCATTCAGCATCCAGCATCCAGCATCCCGTATCCATCTACCCCATCCGCGAACAATAATAACAATTAAGCCTGACAACGCCGGGCTCTTCGCCCCCCGGGTAACACCTATTTTTGTGCGCTCTTTTTTCGTAACTATTTCATAGGCCATAAGGCCCTCCGCCACAGCCAGAGCGCTTTGACTGACAAGTGACAGCGGGATTCCCGAGCCGTGATCCGTGATCCGTGCCACTTGCCCCCCTGCTGCACTGGCCACTCCTCACGTGCCACTTGCCGCTTGCCACTTCCCACTCCGCATGCAAAACTTCCTTCTTTGTTATGGACTTTATGATTAATCTGCACAGCTTTTCAGCGGCATATCAGCAACACCTCCAGCACTCCAAGTGCGTGATGAGATTAGGAGCGCATCCAGCAGATCCCTTTAAATAAAAAAATGTGTATAAAAAACGCACACGCATTCATCTCCGGAGGAAGCCCCCTCCCTGGCCGTGGGCGACACCGTCGTGGCTTTCCTGAACTTGGACTTGAATCGAAACCAAGAGTGGCGCGGCCCAGAGACCTTGCCCGTCTCTTTGGATTGCGAATCAAACGATTCTCCCAGTCGCAGCCCCCATCTATGCTAGGTGCCAGCTGGAAACTGTATCTTTCGGTTCAAGTTCAGCTCGGTTCAAGACCAGCGAATGAGAGCAACAATTGCGAGACACCCGATACAGAGCACACATAAGTTTGTAGTTAGGGAAAGATTCTAGTCTATAAGGTAATAGAAATAAAGTTTACACTGAGAGGAAAGAAAGAGCATAGGGAGCAGGATTTAAGGCAATCTAGAAACTCTTGTAGTTTTAGACAACTTGAAAGAAGTAATGAAGAGAAATGATATTATTAAAAACATTTTAAAAAACTAAAAAATATTTAAATAAGTGCAAAATATTTTTTTAGGATAAATTGCTTGTTTAAAATTTGATTTAAAAAATAATGCCCCTGGATTTTTCATTGCCATTAATGACTGTTAAAGCATTTAAGATTCAACTTATTTTAAGCCTTTTATATTTAACCAGTGAAGCTGACTCGTAGGTCAGCCAATTGCTCTGTCCGGCCTCTGCTGGCACACGCACAGTTCGGTCAGATTATAATTTTATAAATATATAAACCCTTCAAGACGCCTGCTTTTAATAAACAGATTTCTCTAACAATATTTCGCTATATCTTTTAATATACAAAAATTCTTATTAAATATCTTAGCTAGATTTTTTTCCCCCAGTGCACCCAACAACGCATGAGCACCCGTAGAAACCACAAAATCGTAACCCACACCTCGAGGCTCGCGGCAAAAAAGTCGGGGAAAAATTGGCTCTCGGGGCGAGGCGAGGCGCGTAATTCCAGCTGCATTCGGCTTAGGAACTGCCCAAACGGTTCAAGCCCGAAAATCGAACGCTGAACGTTGAAAATCTGGCTCGGAATTATGTCAGTCAGTCGGTTAGTCTGGGCCAGGGTTCGACATTTCACTTTTGATTTTCGATTTCGTACTTTCACGAGCCGCGTCGCTGGCGGAGTGACCCCCGAGTTCAACCCGGCTGAACCCGAACGATGTAGAAGCGATGCAGATACAAATGGGATTGGATTGGGAATGGGAATTGGGATTGGAGTGGAGTGGAGTGAAGAGGAGTGGAGCAGGAGTCAGGGCTGATGCTGATGCTGATGCTAAAGCCTTTTGCCTGCACAACATTCAATTAGTACATATTAAATTTGTTTGCCCCTTGCTGCTGCTGCCGCTGTTGTTGTTGGTTTCTCTTTCGTTTCGTTTTGGCCAGTCCGAACAATGAAGCGGAACTTAACTCGATTTAAGTTTTTATGAGCGGTATTTTGTAGTTTGTATCTGCTGCCTTGTATCAGCAGACAGCGATAAATTGTGTTATGAAAGTGCAGTGTGCACAGGAAGACCCCGGCCTCGGCTCGACTCCGAGTGCCAGTCGCAGACCCAGTCCCAGTCGAGAGTCACAGTTTTCAGACCCAAGTCGAGAGTCAAAGTTGAACAGCTACATGAGCCATTGATTGTTGCATCGATTCGGGTGATAACTCTCCGGCAATCAGCCGCGGATCTGATTCGGGGAAAAAGGGGAAAATCACTTTCATAAAATATATGTTTCTCATTCCAAACAGTTCTTTATCTAATCTGATGGCGAGCAGCGATTAAAGTTGGTTTATTTGTGGCAAGCTTCAAAGTCGGTTATTTCCGCTTGAGGTTGAATTAGAGGGAAGTGCTTTTCTGAACATTATTTAACATAGTTTTTGACAATATGATGCTTGACCTACATACAGAGTACAAAGAGAGCTCTAAATTAAATACCTTTGATTAAATTAGTTTCTTACAGATTATTTTAAATTTAAATCATTTGAAATAAGGTATTTTTTCCATTATTTGATTTATGTTTTAGTGTTTCCATAAACAGAATTGTAATTATCCCGTTATCTTCTAAATGCTCTCGGCTCTTTTATATATCCCCTAAATCATATTTAAATATAGATAAAGAATGGGAATACCAAGGTGAAAAATCTACAATTTAATCCCAATTAGCCTTAAAAACAGAATTTAAGAACAGAGATATGTTCTCTTAATCTCTTTCAGCTTCCCTGGAATTCCAAGTAACAAGTTTTTTTATCTAATCAAATAGTAACTGGGAACTTTGCGGAACTTCTGTAAGATAATTGCGCAGAATAATGAGCACAGCATATAAGGTACAATATGATATATGGCCCACAGATATATGTCTTTTCTCAGCTCCATTATGTAAGCCAGGTTACCTGATTAGCCCTTTGATTATGACTGAAAGCCATTCTCAGCCCGCATTTTGATTCATTTCACTTATGTAAACTCTGTTTTCCACATCGGATGCTAAGAGAGGGCGGCGGAGGAGGCGTGTTCCCCATCAAAGTTCGATCGCGCTGTTTCCTAATTTTCGGGTTCCGTTCCGTGTTTTCTCATTTCTGTTTTCTGTTTTCAGATTTCGGGTTTTGGGCTTTTGGTTTTTGGTTTTTGCTAAATGCACTCCAAGATGCAGATGGATATTGCCTGGGGCGGAGTGGGCGTGGTCGCAGCTAACTACTGACGAGGTCGTGAGTATCACTCAAATTGCCTGGCCACATTCATCATGGGCCACATTCAGCGTCCGAAAACAGTAAATGTAACATGTGAGCAAGCATTGGGGTGGTCCCCGCTTTATTGGTCAGATATCAGCCAAAAGTTGCTTATTGGTTAGCTTTATCGGAGGCTACTTGGGAAGTGAAAGCGAGATGATGATTCTGAGGAATTGTTAACCAAAAAGCCTTTAATCAGTTGCTTTCGGGGGTTGCATTTGCCTTTATAAGGGGAATTTCCTTAAAGGAAGGTTGATTATATTCATTTTTAGGGATTAACAAATAATTTCAATATTTTGTAAAGGTTTTCTATAAAATTTCTTTATAATAATGAATAATAAAACCATTATCTGGCTTGTAATCCCCTAAATATTTAAGTTTTAGAGTTTTATCTGGGGTCTTCAAATCAGAGAGCTCTTAAATATTAAACAAGGGGAATTTCTTCAAGGGAAGTTTAATTACTTTCTTCTTAAGAATTACCAGTGTAATTCAATATTTTTTTAAAGTTTTTCTAAAAATTCTTCTTTATAATAATGAAAAATAAAACCATTATCTGCCTTGTAACCCCCTAAATATTTAATTTTTAAAGTTTTATCTGGGGTCTTCAAATCAAAGAGCTCTGTAATATAATTTTATTTGCAATATCGGTTACTTTATAACATAAAAAACACATATAAAATGTTGAATTATATTTTCTAACTTGAAATTGTCCAATATGGAATTTAATAACCAACATTTCAAGCTCATTATACTAGTTAAAAGTTTATTTCTAATTCTTTTTAAGCTTTGAAAATGTATTCACTGGTCCACCCTACTTAACCCAGACTCCACTCGAAGCTGTTGCATTCGAGCTGTTAGCTTAGCCGGCTAAGGGGCGTGGTCGTTCAGCGCTGAACTCTTTGGCAGAGACGACGTCGTTATATATGAGACTCCGTAATGGACCCAGCTCTGGCATATATCCGAATGTGAGCTTGGAGGGACCACTTGTCTCCAGCGACAGTTTGCCACTTTCTCACCTCTCCCAGAGGAGCATTAGGAGCAGCAGCAGCCAGGCAATAAAAAGTTCAGCGCAGGGACAGAAACAGACCCACATGAGCGGTGGCGGTGGAGTCCGCAGGAGTTGCTCGCGAGCTTTTCATTACTTTATTTTCGAGTCTCTGGGCCCAATCTGAATCTGTCTTGCCAATAACAGCAAATGCCACCAACAACAGCCAAAAGCCAGCAGCCAGCGAGCTGGCTAGCGAGCGAGAAATCAACGGACTTGCAGTCCTCGTTTAAATGCGGCGTCGCAATCGCATTCGTTGTTTGAAAATCCAAAATAGACAGACGGAAAGAAAACAAGAAATAAGTATATTACTATTACTACAGACGGACAAAGGTTAGGCAGAGGAGGCCGAAGCTGTAAATACCCTTTAAAGTAATAATATCTATACCTTCCAGCTCTTATGTTACATGTGGCTTGAATTGAGTTTAAGCTCAAGAATACAACTTAAAGTTGGTCTAGGAATTATTTATGCAATTACCTTATGATTTATGTTATTTTAAGACGAACATAAAAGGTTTTGAACTATTAACCGAATTAAGTAAATAGCGAAATGATCTATATTTTGGTGAACAATTTTTTCCAATTTAAAACTCAAAAGCTTATTTATGTCAGCATCATCTCCAAACTCCACCCAGTTTTATTGAATGGGAATTTTCTTATCTTTTTGCCAAAATGTTAATCAATTAATTTTCTTTCCTAATGATCATATTCATGTTATATTCAAGATACAAATTTAGCCAACACCTGATTATGGGATATTTGATACTTTATTGGGTTATCCAACATGAGCTTGAGGAATGGGGTTAGTTTGAATATTAAACAGGTAAACAGTCGAAGATTTGTATAAAGAAATTGGTATACTATAATAAAGATTAATAAATGCTTTTCAAATTCTTGGCAGCCATTATTCGTATTCTATTTTAAAAGTATAGAATTTGAACAAAATTAATTGGAGGTTTTAGTAAACATTTGTGTCGTTCTTTTCTAGACAAGATTAGCTGATAATATAGCTTAAAGATTATAGGTTTAAGATAGTCAGAGATTTCTCGGCGATTCAAGTTGAGAAAAGAAAAGAAAGAATGTCAAAACCTGCTTATATTTAGATGAAATTAATTTAAAATTTTTTACGGCCTTGATATACTTCCGATAATATAAATTTCAAAAGTTAACACCATTCCCACACTTGATGAACCCTGACATAGGGTATAAAGGGGTCTTAGAAGAAAACGACAACAACTAGAGAAGCTGGGAGGAGGATCAGGAGGTGGGATGGGATAGGAGAAACAGAAATCGTTTTTGCGCAATCCCCGCAAATCTGATAAGCAGTTAGAGAGCATTAGACCGGCCCAGCACACACTCCCAAACAAGCCGGCGAGCAAACAGACAAACGGAGAAACACATCCAAAGAGTCTGGCTCAGTTAGAGTCGGAGTCCCAGCATCGGCCTCAGTCTCGGTGCTGAATCTCAGCATCAGCATAAAGCCAGCGTCAAGTCAAAATCCCCAACTGGCCCGACCGGGCTGACTTTTGAGTGTTGCGGCACTGACTGGGCTTAGCCGCAGACCTGGAGCTAGCCCCGGCTCCCAGCCAGCCATCGCCTGTCCTCCTGTCCTCCTGTCCTCCTCCCCCTGCCCAGAGATCTCCTCCAGCAGATCTCCTCCGCGCCCCATTGATGCTCGAGAGTCGCGACGTAACATGCAACATTACATGCCTATAATTTGTTTTCACACAGCAGGACGTTTTCACTCCATAAGACATCAGAAAGAGGTCTTAAATGGTCACATTACTGCCATTTCCAACAGCGTTCAAATGGCAGCCAGCCAGCCGAGGACTGGCTGCATCTTCGCCAGCGATTGTGAGAGCCCGTGTCTCTATGCCAGTGCCTTTTGGCCAGATCTATGCTACACAGCCTTCGGCCAATGCAATAATGTTTGCTAACTGTTATTTAATATAGTCATTATTTGGCCACAACTTGTCCCCCTGAGCAAATGGCACTCCATTCCCCAATTTACCAACGCATCCCCCGCGGCATCCAACATTATCCTCCAGCTCATGCTCCCAGATCCCAGCTTTCAGCTCGCAGCTCGCAGCTCCCTCCTCCTGCCATTCACCGTTGCTTGTCGTACTTTGGCAAACGCAATCTGGGAATAGTGCAGTGTGCACTCTAAAAAAAGGGGGCTCTATTCTTTTCAAGGTAATGTATTTATTCATTTAAAGTGTATCCTTTTTGTTACATTTTAATAAAACAGATTGCAGAAATATTTTTTGATAAAAACAGAGCTATTTCTTCTATGAATAAATAAAATGTTCAATTTATGTTTTTTTAATATTTCTTTATTAAATATGTTGCAAAGACCTTGGATAAAACACCTAATAAAAAATGAACACCTAATAAAATTAAAAAATAATAATAATCATAATCTATTCGACAACAACGAAATTATAAAAATAAGAATCTAAAATAATAATATTTATCCACTTGCCAAGGGGTATTATAGCTTTAGTCAGAATTTTCAGTGAAGGAGACATTTCCTACCCTATAAATTATGTATATTCTTGAACACTTTTGTGTTCATTTGTACCTTTGTCCGCTTGTTTGTCCGGATGTCCGGTTGTCCGGTTGTATGTTTGTCCGTTTCTAACTAACTAATCCCTCAGGTAATTAACTATCTGAATGAATCATTCCCAAACAGTGTTTTATCACATAGGAACAATAGAATAAATAATAGAAAGAATAGAAAAATCTACCTACCATCTCATACTTGTATAACTAGAATCTCATATAACTAGACGCAGTAACATAAAATAAAAAATAATTTGAATTAAAAAACATAACATCTGCTAACCTTTAACTTAGTTAGTTAACTTTGACCATCATTTTATAAGCAATTATAAACCAAATTTAAGATTCATAAATTCCTCATTAAAGCAAGATCGGTTTAGGACTTTAAACATTGATAAATCTTTCTTTAACTGCGTCAAAATGTTAAATTACTATTGGTTTCAGTGCGGGGAACACCGATTGCCGGATTGCCGGATTGGCGGGGATTGCTCTTGGCTCGGTGCACCGATGATCGAAGGCACAAGTGCCCGCCTGTCGTGGCGTCCCTCCTCCTGCGCCACCTCCTGCTTTTCGCATTCGCATCTTCGGCTAAGCCCCAATTTGGATTATTTGTAGACATTAAATAAGCTGCGGCCACTGCAAATGCAGGAGGAATTAAGTCGCGCCAGAGTTAAAAATATCCGCGAGACGTCTCGGGATTGTCCCATTCGCGGCTCCTAGATCGAGTTGGGGCGATAAAGGTGCAGCTGCAGATCGCTCTTCGTGGAATGGAGATGGAGCTGAGGCTGAAGCTGAAGCTGAAGCTAGAGCTGGAGCTGGCGCTGGGTAAAAGGCATCTCTTTGCACAATTCAATTGAGTGGCGGACGGGGCATTTACATATGAATATACCAAGGGTCCTTTACCGTTATGGCCAGTAACAATATAATAAGAAAACAACAAAGCCAACGGCCAGCAGACAGGCAACTACCAACAACGGCGGCCCACACTAAACAAGTTAACATTAACCGACGGCAGCAGTCAACACCAACAATAACAATAACAATAACAATACCAATAGCAATAGCAGCACCAGCAACAGCAATAAAAATAAAAACAAAACACGAAACAACAGCACAACGCGCAGAAGTATCTTCAAAATACACTTATGCTGTCTTTTTATGGCATATCTTTTACTTATTTGCCCGCACTTAAGTATCGCGGCGTTCGTCTCGGCGGCCAAAGCTGCTTTTTTTTTGAGATTTTTCCCTTCTTGTATTTTTATTTTTTGGATTTCTGATTTTTTCCGATTTGTCTGCGCCTCTTTGCTGTTGTTTTTATTTTACATTTTTTGTTTTGTTTTTATTTTTCTGCTTTTATTTTTATTTTCGTAAATGAAATGAAATCGAAATATGGGTCGTCGGCGCGCAGTCTGAGTATCCGAGAGTGCGATTCCGATTCCGTTTTCGAGCCAGTGTCCCATCCATCGCCCACTTCCACTCCCCCTATTAACCCCTTCAAAAGAAGCAAAAAAATACGTAAATAAATTAGTAAAAGAGGTAACTTTTACAGGTCGAAGCTAAGATACCCTTGCAGGAGAAAAGGCACATAAATAAATATCAATATTATGTCAAGGCCAGGGCTTACAGATAACAATTATCAGGATTGGAGTTTTTCCTTAGGGTTTAAAACTCCATTTTCCTAATGATTAATTAATTGTGTGAGTAAGAGAGACAGTAAAGGGCCAGATATCAGAAAAATAATATCTAAATTTGGTCAAAATATTGCTTTAAAAATCTACGATTAAAAAAATAGCTATTTACCTCTAAGAAAGGCTCAATTTAACCATAGAATTTAAGTTTGAACACACTGGTAGCATGCTAAGCTTTTCTTTAGAGTTCAAAAGGTATTAGCAAGATATCGATATTTTTCATTATATTGTATTCATTGTATGAATGCAGTTTATTTTAATTTAAATTTCTTCTAAATACATAAATCTTTAAGCACACTTAATTGTGAAAATAGGTCCCAAGTCAATTTGGTGCATTGAAGCACGTTTATAACGAAATGAAAAAAATGTGCGAATATATGATCACAGTTTCTTCACCAAAAATCCAGCGTCCCTGCAAAACCCTGATTAAAGCCACAATACCCCGCGAACCATGGGTGTTCGTTCACAAGCTCCTGATCTCGAAACACACTTCCAAACACAAGAGATGCGAGCAAAAATTCGAGAGCAATATTATTGGCACGAATTATTAACCTTTTCTTTGGCCGTGTTTCTGTTATTTCTGTGTGTTTCCCTCACTTTTTTCGGTGGTGCACTTTAAGCCCACATCTTCTCTGTCGGCGAGAAATTGGCCCAAACATATACAAACATACATATTCATGTACAATGTACATTCATACGTCCATAGCTACGTATGCGGAATGAGCTCCCAATTCGGCACGAAAGATCGTTCCAATTGGAACATGAGACTGCGGCGCCTGCACAATTCATGCATTCACACAGTTTTTATTCATTATTATATTTTGGTATTTATAATATTTAAAGAACTCTCACGGATGTGGGTTAAAATCGCAGCTAAAGGTGGGTTAATTAAAGTGAGCTGACCTTGCCCACGGAGTTGGTTGGGGGCCTGCGCCGGGTGTTAACGTTAGCGCCGCCCTTGGTCGATTTCGGATTTTCGCTTTTCGAGTTCGATTATTTCGATGATGAGCACTGAAGCCGCGAAGCACGCATCTGCTTGAATAATTGTCGGTAATTCCACCTGATAACTGATTCACGCGTTTACGTTTACGATTACGCGCCGATCGCTCTCATCCGCAGACACCTCCGAACACGGCCAAATGTAATTGCAAATTAGAGCTGGAAACAAAATCCAATCCGAATTCTGCAGCTCGACGAAACATCGCTTTCGGTTAAAAGCGGTCCGATCGCAACACATTCGGTTAACAGCCGGCAGCGAGTGTCAAACCTGACATTTAACGGTTGCGATCGAACCGGGGAACGCGGTTCGATGTTCGCAGCGAGCTTGCCGCACAGTGGGGTCGATGGATAAAGACTTGTAATACTTTCCTCAGGGTATATTATATTGCTAGTAATTATAATAATTTTAGAAAATCCAAAACCAAAGAATTTTCGAATTGTTGTTAGTAGACTTTGAGTCTTACTACGATTAGTCTGAGAGCAAAACAGAACAGATTGTAATAAATATTTCAGGAACACGCACACAGATCATTCACATCGGTGTAGTCCCCAAAATTCGAAGCGAGAACAGCTGCAGGGCCTGCGTGGGAGCATGGACAGAAACCAGAATTCGGGTAATGCTTTTCCTTAAAAATATCTTGAAGAGTGCCTAATGATCCTCTCTTTCTATATCAGATGAGCCCGTGGGTCAGTCCACGTCCAGCAACAGCCGTCACATCATGTGGAAGCTTAGCGAGGAGGATATGGAGGAGACATACGACTCCGTGGTCACCTATGTCCGATCTGCCGACTGCAAGGATACGAGCCGCAGGGCCAGGGAGAACTGGCAGCTACTCCTGCACAAGCTGGCCGAGAAGAGGGTCAGCCGCCCAGAGGGTGAACCTAGCAAGCAGATGGCTCTAAAAACCAACCCATCCTCGGCCACTTCGCTGCCGGAGCTAAAGGAGCTCAGCTCTAAGGAGCGCGCTGTCACCCACTGGCGGCGTTTCTGCAAGGGAATAAACAAGCAGCAACAGGGAGCCCAGGGAAGAGAAGTTGCAGCGGAGGAGAAGGTAAAGGATGCCAGTCAGGAACCCCACGAATCCCTAGGGAACAAGCACTTGCCATGCAGTTCCCCCGGATCAATGTCCAGCAAACTGGTCTTGAACCTGATACTTGAGTCCTGCAGCCTGCCCCCGCAGCAGTCGTGTGTGATACGAGAGGAGGCGCCAAAGTTCGCCCAGGGGTTGCGCGTATACTCCGTTGAGTTGGAAGTTCCCCAGAACAGCCCTGTGCTGGAGCTGGACCCCACTTCTGTCAAACAGCAGCAGAGCATGCGAAGCGACCCAATCAGTGTATCTGTTCCTGCGCCCACCAGCTCCTTGTTTGCAGAGGCGCCGCGTCGGGGCACATCCCCGATCAAGCGCCGCTCAACGACGGGCAAGGTGGCCACCGGGACAAACGGCGGATCGCCCACGACGACACCCACGAAGGGCCAGAAGAGCTCCAGCAGCAGCAGCGGGAGCACGGGCTCCCACTGGCCCAACCTCCGCCAGCGGCAGCAGGAGTTACATCGCTATCGCGTCCTCATCGAGCAGCGTCGCCTGGATCTCCTTGACCTGCAGATCGCCCGCGAAAGGGAGGAGGCAATGCAGAGCACGATTCTGTTCCACAAGAAACTGCAGATCAAGGAGAGCAAGGTCATGGATTTCGAGGACAACGACTGCTCGAACGTTTAGGAATTTCCCATTTTCACTAAATTCATAGTGTCCAAATTAAGCAGTATTTTCTAATATTTCAACACTTCAAGACAAAATAAAATATAACCATTTAAACCTGTAATTTAAGCAACAGTTTGTTAAATAAGGAGATAGTAAAAAAAATTTATAATATTTAAAAATTGTAATATTATTTTCCTTTCTAAAATCCGTTCAGCAGGTCAAACTATCTTGAATTATTTCCAATTAGTTAATATCTTCGATTTATTTAAATTAATCCAAACATCAAGGAATTATTCATAAAAGTTTTGTATTATTTGAAAAATAAAATTTGATTTAACATTTGAATAACCAGTGTGACCAGTTGCTAAGAGAAAGGGAAATACGCACTTTTCAGGGCACTTTGGCAAGGCGCTTCGACGTTCTGCGCGAAGAAGTCGGCGGGCACACTCACTGTCCGGCACGATTATCTAAACATTTATTTTGTTCTCTTTGAAAAATTAAAATGAACCTCACCGCCAGAGTTATGGTCAATAGATTGGCGCAGCAGTGCGCCTACAAACGGATAGGTAAGGACTCAATATTTTCCCCGTGGAACTCAGTCAGGAAATCTCCGTTTTCAGTCACATTCTCAACGAAGCCTGCGGAACATGCTGTCCAAGCTCAAGAGGAACCAAAAAATGTCGAAGCCTCAGCTGTCACGCCCACCCAGACGCCAGTACCGCCCACCACGACCCGCAAGCCCATCATTCCGGTCAACTATCGGTTCGTCTATCCCGAGTTCCTGCCGGATCCGAAGGTGGAGTGGCGAAACTCCATCCGCGAAAAGCTGGAACGCCTGGACATGTTGGAGCGTCGTAAGCAAATCGATCTGCCAGAGTTCTACGTGGGTTCCATTCTGGCGGTGACCAGCTCTGATCCCCATGCCGCCGGCAAGAGCAGTCGCTTCGTGGGAATCTGCATTAATCGGGAGCGGTGCGGGCTGCGCGCTCGCTTCATCCTGCGCAACGTGATCGACCACCAGGGCATGGAGGTGGTCTACGAGCTGTATGACCCCACCATTCAGAAGGTGGAGGTGCTGCGGCTGGAGAAGCGACTGGATGACAACCTGTTCTACCTGCGCGACGCCCTGCCAGAGTACAGCACCTTCGACGAGAACATGGAGGCCGAGCCGCTGGAAGAAGGTGCTCCAGTCCCGGTGAATGACATTAAGGTAGTACTGCGTCCGCGTCCCTGGCTGGAGCGTTGGGAGCGACAGAATCTACGTGGCGTGGCTAACATCGATCAGTATCTGAAGGACAAGCATCGCGAGTCATCGGCCAGAGTGCAGAAGCCGTGGGAGAAGTACGATATGATGAAGCACTACCGCTCCACAATTGCCGAGGAGGAGCAGACGGAGATCTTTGCCGAGGTGCACACGGAACTGCACACCCTGGAGCTGCAACGCAAGCGGAACAAGCGGAAGCGCACTTTCGTGAAGCCAAAGCAGCTGGCGTAATTTCGTAAAGCCTTTGTTGTCCTTTTTTTGTAGATTAATAAACCTGAAAATCTGTTGAAAGATGATCTTGGAAGTTAGTGTGAGATGCAGTCTTAAAAGTAACTTAAATCAAAGGGTAATGAGTCCCTCTTTTAATGACTATATATTGAGTGAGCGTTTAAGGACAGTTTAAATTAGATTTAGTGGATTTAATCCTGAAAAAGCATTTCCCGCACACCTTCTCGTCTTCGGATAACGCTAAATTAATTAGTTTATTAGTCATAATTGTAGTGTAGTGCCTAGCAGCTAAACGCAGAATAATTTACAATGCACACACACATCACACGTGATTAATAAACGCGATACTTGTAGAAGTTGACAAAGGATATCGTAGCATTCCACCCAATTATCGTGACGACCAGAAACAGTAGGAAGATGATGGGCAGGGCAATGAGTATGATGCGAGTGTTCTTCAGATGGGGAATGCCTGCAAGAGCAAAGGGAAATATAATTACTATTACTATTAAATATTAAATATTAAATATTAACGAACAATTGTAACCCAAGAAGGTAATGTACACGTAATAGCCCATGGCCAGCAGCCAGAAGGTGTTGCCCAGAAACCGGGAGATGAACCACGTTTGGCTTATCAGCCAATTGTAGAAGAACAGCTGGATGAAGTGCAGCAGCATCAGCGGCGGAAAGAAGGCGTTCAAGTGCACATCAAAGGCATAGCCCCACTCAATGTCCGGCTCCAGACTATTTGTGCGCAGATACCGATTCGTTACCGCCCAGAAGAACGAGGCAATGATGATGCCCACAAAGATGCAGTCCACGAACACCACGTAGAAGATGAAGGATATGCTCTGCCAGAAGGAGAGACCCAGCACGTACGCAAAGCCCAAAGAGGTGACTGCGAAAGGGAATTGTAAGTTGTTAGATATTTATAGTATCTAGAGCTATGTTATTGGGAATAATAGGTGCTTTAGAAGACGATGCATATCATAATTACTTGCCACTTCTGCCTGTGAGTAATGAGTGCACGTAATCTTATTGGAAACTTGTGAAATGTTCAAAATATTTTGAATCTCCGATTCCCTGGGCATCCTAAAGTATCTTGTACCTATATATCGAACCAGAGATATATCCCAGCAATGGGAGTGCCAAACTTACCACATAGGCAGACCACCAGGAGCACCAGAAACGCTGGATCATCGCGGGCGAACTGTGACTTGGTCTGTTTCCGGTAATTGAAGTTCCGGTACACCTTTTGGGGCGCCACAAACAGGTAGAGCATCTGCCACAGGGCAAACTCGAAGTCCATCTGATTGAATTTGAGCAGACGTCGCAGATATTTGTAGCTCTTCGTGGTCGCCGAGAGGCAATCCCTCCGATGGTTCGCTGGCGGAGGCAGCGGCGAGTGGAGCCGCGAGGCGCTCGAGTAGCCGGACACCACCGACGGCGTTGGCGATTGCGTATACTTAACGTGGCTGTATTGACTCATTTTTTGTTTTGTTTGTAAAAACCTAAATTGTATGTTTTCTTCAGCAGTGGAGCTGCGCCCGAAGCGCCACGAAATACCAACTGGCTGGACTAAAATGCACTAAAAAATGACATAGAGAAAGCGATGAGGTGGTCTTACATTCTGCAGATCAGCTGACTAGAGATGAGAGCATGCAGCTGGAAAGTATTCCGGTCAATATTGTAATTGCAAGAAAACTATAAATTAAATTTAGATTTTATAGATACATTATTATTAATATATTAAACATATTCATAGAATGCTCAATAACAAAATAACATTCGTACTTTTGTAAATATGGCTTCTTCGTGCCTCTGAAAATACATGTCCATCTCTAACATGCTGTTACGTCGCTCCGTTATTCAATGGGACTGTCAACTTGTCAATTTAAAATGTAAGACCGTAATTCATTGCTCGCTTGTTATTGTTCTCGTTCACAAATTCCAAGTTTCATCACACAAATAAAATTGTTGAAAGCCTTTAATTTAACGGACAAGGTGAGTGCGCTTTATTCTTTACCATTTGCCAAGCGTCCGCAGGGAACCGATGTCTCCCTTTTGCAGCATGAACCTGAGCGGCAGTGTCAAGTTCCTGCGGTTGGCGCGGCAGCCGATACGTAATCTGCACCATCTGAGGCTTCCCTCTGCCCGCCTGTTCACCGGGAATCAGTCGACGTTCACCCTGGAGCCGCTACCCAACCGCGAGCTGATCCGCGTCCACGGCCCCGAGGCTGTGCCATTCCTGCAGGGTCTGGTGACGAACGATGTGTCCAGGCTTGATTCGGACAAAGGTCCCGTCTCGATTTACGCGCACTTCCTGAATAAAGGCGGTCGCGTGCTGTTCGATACGATCATCTACCGAACCCATAGCCCGGACACCCTGCTGGTGGAGTGCGATCGCGAAGTCTCCTCGGACTTGCGGCGTCACCTGCGCCTATTCCGCGTCCGCCGCCGCATCGACGTCGACAGTGTGGACGACGAGTACACCACTTGGGTGATATTCGGGTCAAAGGACGAGCCCGTCGCCGCGCCAATTAGTGCGAATACAGAAATATTTGTGGCGCCCGATCCGAGGCTGTCTGCGCTGGGTACACGCATCCTGGCGCCCGCCGATATGGACCGATCACAGCTGGCCAAGAGTTTCCCCGCGTCCGGCACCGCCACGGCCGCCACACAAGAGAGCAACTACCAGCTGCTGCGCTACAAGCTGGGCGTAGGCGAGGGCAGTCGGGAGCTGCCGGCCGGCAAGTGCTTCCCGCTGGAGGCCAACGCTGATTACCTGAACGGCGTGAGCTTCCAAAAGGGGTGCTACGTGGGCCAGGAGCTGACCGCCCGGATCCACCATTCGGGCGTCGTACGCAAGCGATATATGCCCGTCCGTCTGACAGCTCCGCTCGATGCGAATTCCAGCCATGATGTACTCTCTGTAGCTGGAGCGAAGCTGGGAACCATCTTTGGATCGGCCCACAACCATGGCGTGGCGCTGTTACGGATCGAGAAGGTGCTCAACGGCCCGCAGCTGATGGTCGACGGCGAGCGTTGCTTTGCCGATCGCCCGGCATGGTGGCCCGAGGATCTGGCCGGGAAGCGTCGCCAGGCGATCGTCGAGTGACCCGGGGGCTAATTTAAACCATATAACACTATATATTATTGTTATTTATGTTGTTATTAGTGTAGTAGTAAAATCAAGTGATCGTGAAGAAATGCCCAGCTTCCTATCTTGCTCTTGTTTGGTTTTGCAGTGAATCCGTGGAATCATGGAGGCCGTAGACGACGAAGATCTCGTCCTGGACAATGAGGCGGCCGAGATAGAGCGCCTGGAGCTGCCGGCGGCTGCTAAGGAAGATAAACCATCCGATCCCGAGGAGGAGGATGAGCGCATAGCTCGCATAGACTTCCACTGCTCCGGCTGCGATATGCACGAGCTTGTTCACTATTTCGGAAGGAAACCGCCCTTCGCCTCGGGGATTATATATCCCGAGGATAACTACGTGATGCGGGATCCCTTTCAGCCCCCACCTCCGCGGTGGCAGGCCAAGCCGGAATTCTACATTGCTCTAGGGGCCAAGTGCTTCAGTTGCACCAAGACTGTGTGCAAGGATTCCGGCTGCAGCTTCTATTACACGGCCACCTTTTGCCTCCCCTGTGGCCTGGGAGAGCTCAAGAACTGGCCAGTCGAGGCCCAAACCCGGCTTCGCAAGCAGCTGTCAGCCAATCAAGGTGACAAAAGTTAAATTAAATTCAAGTTTATTATTAATTATTTGTAAGTATTCCATTTATTGCGACCCTTAAGGACAAAATAAGCGGTTAAGGAAATAAAAGCTCGACTTGGCTTACTGATTGAGCAATTGTAAATTATTTTCTGGGGCTTAGATACAATAAACTGTGTCCAATCATTATTTCATTTCTCAGATCACCTTCTTTTCAGTATTTACATAACGTTTTCTGATTTATTGCAGCTAGCTTTACCTTACGACCCTTGAGCTTAGTATTTTCATATTGTTGTATTAACTTTTTGAGGTCTTCTCTGCACGTCTTATTTTTTTCTTTTCCAAATTCTAGAACATATTTAACCTTTCTCTCTTCTATAATCGTACTCAGATTAATACGTTCTGTATTATATTTGATGAATCTTTGTAATGCTTTTTTCTTTTCGTTGACGTTTTCCGAATTTCCGGCCATAAATAGTTGCCAAATGTGCTCATCGAACTCCGGGTATCTATATCCTTTCCATATACGTGTCTTATATATATCTAAAATTTGTTGAATTTGAACATCGGTAGGCGATACCGTTGTCGTTGTAGGTTGAGTAGTAGTAGTAGGTTTTTTAGTGGTTGGAGGAGGAGGTTTTTTTGGAGGAGGCTTTTTTGGTGGAGGCTTTTTTGGAGGAGGAGGCTTTTTAGTAGTCGGAGGAGGAGTAGTAGTAGTAGTAGTTGGAGGAGGAGTAGTAGTAGTAGTAGTTGGAGGAGGAGTAGTAGTAGTAGTAGTTGGAGGAAGAGTAGTAGTAGTAGTAGTTGGAGGAGGAGTAGTAGTAGTAGTAGTTGGAGGAGGAGTAGTAGTAGTAGTAGTTGGAGGAGGAGGTTTTTCAGTAGTTGGAGGAGGAGGCTTTTTAGTAGTTGGAGGAGGAGGTTTTTCAGTAGTTGGAGGAGGAGGCTTTTTAGTAGTTGGAGGAGGAGGTTTTACAGTAGTTGGAGGAGGAGGTTTTACAGTAGTTGGAGGAGGAGGTTTTTCAGTAGTTGAAGGAGGAGGTTTCTTAGTTGTTGTAGGAGGAGGCTTTGTAGTAGTTGGAGGAGGAGGTTTTTCAGTAGTTGGAGGAGGAGGTTTTGTAGGCGGAGGTTTGGTAGTAGTAAGAGGTATCGGCAACGTTGAAAGAGAAGGCCTGGTAGTAGTTGGACCCATAGTAATACTATTATATGTAACACTTTCGCACTCTGGGTCTGGACTATTTAAAATAAGCTGCTTCTCATCGTTTGATTTAGTATAGCTCGCCTTAAGTTGAACCTGGATTTTTTCAAAAATTTCACGACACTTGGGAATGAGGTTTTCCAGCTTGAGAAGTCTATCCAAGTATTGTACTTTGTTGAAGATTTCTTTTTCGTACTCCAATCGCATTGTATTGTAAACCACAAAGTCCGTGTAAATGTCAATTTTCTCATCTAGATCAAACATGGGCAACACTAAGGCGCTTAGAATCTTTTGAAAGTTTTCATCGAACTCGGGGTTATTGGCAGAGTTTTGAGGTCTACTCTCATATGTAGATTTTAACTCCCTAAGCATGCCCATGAACTTGGCATCTGCTTCACCCAGCGATTTCTGTGTGTAGGTTAGGTTAGGTTAGGTTGCATTTAGCAGATTAATATGAGGAAGCCTTACCAGATCAATAGTTTCATTATCTACAAAATAAAAACTTCAATAATTACCCATACACTGCCATCGGATCATTTACGTACCCAGATGATCAAGGTCTCCACCTAAAAAATTAATAAGCTGGTATTGTTACCCATAGGCTGTCAACGCAGCATTTACGTACCCACGCTTAGGAGCCTCGCCAGCTGGATTATTCCAATAATTAAAGACGCGGTCTTCATTAGACTGGCGACTTGTTTACGTTTAGGCTAACCGGTAACTGGCCCCATCTATCACAATGAATATAGTTAGACCGGCACTCGATTTGTCACGGAAATTCGTTCAGATTCGCTCCCATTAATACTTACAGCTGCGGTTAAGATAATATCACTAATGATAAAGCCTTATCCAAAGTAATTCGCTTTTGCAAGATCGGTAAGGGTACATTCCGGCAAAATCCCAAGTAGCTTTTGTTACAAAAACTCCAAAATAATATAAGTAGGTTTATAATCGAGGAAATCGTATTCATTTAATAAAAAAAAAACAATAAAACTAGAAAACTTCATCAGAAAAAACAAGTAGGAAAGCAACTGTGGAGTGTGACCGACTGGGAGATACCCGGTACTTACATCATTGTGGGTGAAATTAAAAGGCACATGGACACGGGTAATTCACTTTGTCTAATTGTGCTTAGATTTATAAAAAAAACTTAATTTTAACAGGCCGGAATTCAAAAGAAAACAAGTAGGAAAGCTACAGTCGAGTGTGACCGACTGTAGATACCCGGTACCCTAAGCACTGTAGGTGAAATTAAATAGCACATAAACATGGATAAAAGAAAATGTTACAAATTAAGACAAATGTTGCTAGAAACATCTTGAGCAACAGTCAGAAAAAAAAAAAAAAGTTGAGCAACACCCTAAAAAGACAAATGTTGCTAGGCCAATGTTGGGCAACACGCATTGGTGCTCTTAACATAGAAGAAGAATCATTTACAAAATGTTTATTGTTTAATAACTTCCATGTTTATCAACCTATTTTACTCGAATTGTTTCCGTTTCCGTTTCACTCTGAATTCTTAGCATACACGTTGCCCGCGGACTCGTTTAAAATCTGACCTTTCTATCTCCCGCTCTCTTTCACACTTTGCCTGCAATGTACAAGCAATATCGAACAGGAGAGTTTCTTTTTAACTGCACTCTGAGAGAGCTCGGTATTTTTTCTGTTCAAATACAAATAAGCGGAATCATAAGATAAAGCCTAAGTTTCCTTATGTTTGAACTTAAGAGCTGAACCGAATGATTGCACAAGTTGAGCTATTCTATCTCAAGGTGAAGCACTTTTGATTTTACTTTGTTCCGTTTGTAGTTTTCCAATATTCTGCTAAGATTACCAAGTGCAAATGTAAAAAAAAATTAATATCGCTTTTATAAACATTTTTCCATCCTCAAAAAACAAAACGCAGTAAATTTGAGCATTACATATGTGAGATATCAAACTATCTAGATATGCGGCAGGCTTACAATCAAAATCGATCCTTTGAGCTGAGCGAAACACGCGTTAAACACCCACAATTGCTGGGCAGTTTCAATGGAACCGGTCAGTTTCAGCTGCTTGTCCCACAATTAAGGCATCATTCAACGAATTTTGTTCCAACCCGAACTCCTGGTCGTCGATGATCAACGGTCTGCCGGGCAATGCAATTTATGGCACGATGTCCAAGCAATTGCACCGAAAGACAAAAAACACAATCTTTATCACATTTATTGCAATGCCCCAGGCCTTTTGTCAACGATGCCGGGGTTCAAAGACAAAGGGCAAGCGGGTGCCAAGGGAAAAGGTCAGGAGACGACCCGAAGGATGCCAACTGAAAAATGCACAAAAGGAGCAACGCGCGGGCTTCTCTCATCTCCCATCTCCCATCTTTGAGGTCGTCTTAGAGGTCAAGTTTGAACCTATTTAGAAAATTTCTATGGTCTGCAAATCAAAGAAAACTCCTAAAAAAAAGTCACTCAACTCAATAGAAATCTTTGCGAGATATTTGTGATGTTAGGATTACCTAACTCAACATAAAGTGAGTTGAGTCATTTGTTAGGGGTTGTCTCTTCCGAAAGCGGGAGGAGTTTTATTGAGAACAAAATAATATATAAATTACACTAAGGAGGAGAAGCCGTATCTTAAATATAAAAAGTTAACCTTGTTTAATATAACATTTATAGATATAGTAATAAGCCGTTTCTGCTCAACATTGGCAAGAAACCGATCTCCAACTTAATTGAGTTAAAGTTGAGTTGAGTTGATCTATAGGGGTTGTTGGTTCTCATCACTTTCTCTCTCCAAAGAGAGGAAAATAAATCCTCATTCTCTCGTTTGAGTGACTCAGAAAACCCACTTGGGCGATGGCCATCGATCCTTGTCCACGCAGGACATTTCCGGATCGCATTCAATTGTAATGCTGCAACAATTGCGCTTTTCACTGGATCTTCTCTCCATTTGTTTGTCTCTTCCGATTGCTTGTCACAGTTGTTTCTTCTATTGGTTTTTTAGCTCATGTTACCTCCTTTGTATCGCTCATTGTGTGATCCTGCAGCCAGGATAAATGGCCAAAATTGGCCTAACATTCCCCAGTAACATAGTATCCGCAAAGCGGCAGCCGTCAGGCATCTTTTGGCGCCCATAAGAATTAAACGAGAATTAAGCGCAAACATGAGAATCCTGTCACATAAATTGTAGTGCATGGCCCAGCCTGCACCTTGCCCTCGACTATTTTTAGTCCTTCGGGGCAGCTGTGTAGGGTTTGCCCCTCCTTACTCAAAAATTAGTCCATCTGCAGCCGAGTCATGCGCTGCTGAGGCTGCCGCTTGATTAACACATGTCCTGGCCGATGCGGGCGTTTCCCTGGCGTGGCGAACAAGCACCTCCGTTGGCATCCCGCGTCCCATGTGCCGGCAGTAGTCCTCCGCCGATATGTTCGTGCCTGGTTTGTTGATGCTCCTAACTCATTCATTATGAATTGGAGGTGTTAAATGTGCCACATGCATCTTGTTTGGCTGCCCAAGTTGCAGATGATGAGGGAGTGTTTTCGGTGGGAGCAACTGAAAAGGAAGGGTTGTTGGTCGGCGATTCCAGATGGGAATTATTTCTGGGAGGACCGTTTAATTTTAATAAAATTCTTGACTTTTTCAACCGAACCTTAGAAGTATTTAATTTCTTTATTACCATCAGTAGTTGAGTCAATTTTGTCAGTTTCTTAGTTTTTAAATTATTTTTCGAACATTTTCAGAGAAGATCTTATAAGTTTAGATTATCCTAAATATTCATCGAAATAGGACGAAGAAAATATTTTAGCATATCTTCAAAGGTTTAAGAACTGCCTTAAACTTGGGAAATCGCAGGTAACTACTTTATTTTAAAGATCTTTTTAGTCCATAAATCTTTCTTATTTTTCCTTGCAGAGTCTTCTTTTAGACTATTTTGTGTTAGGAAGGCAGAAAATCGAAATTCCACAACAATAAATATCACAAAAACAAACACCAATCTTAATTGTAATTGTTTTTTTTTTTGTTTAATTAAAATTATAAATCGTATAAAGTTCATAAAGCAAACCGTGTGCTTGCATACTCAATCTTCTAATTTTTATGCAATTTTCAATGCCTTATTGAATCATATTTTCCGTTCAGTTCCGCTTTTCCTCGTTTAGAAACAACATCAGCATTTGTCAAACAGAGAGTCCCACCTCCTCCTCTCCCAAAACCAAGCGTTACACCCACGAAAACGCAAAATCAAAGATTAATCATGCTCCATAGAGAATGCCACAAGATTGTGATCGTGGACATGGGGAAATCGTGGGAACAACAATGGCTACAAAACGCTGAATCAATCATAAGACGCGCCAATCCTCAAGGAAACCAAACAATAGGCAGGAGCTGAGCCGAAGATTGGGATTGGGATCGGGGCTGAGGTTAGGGTCGGAGGTTAGTAAGGGTGAGAAGCGGCAGGAGTCGCAAGGACCTCAGGGTGAGGCAATGTTGCGCGTGCGCAGCGCACGCTCCCGTTAAATGTTTACGCTATTACGCTCGGGAAATCGGGAAAATCGGGAGCCGAAGGAGCAGGCAAGGAAATGAGCCTATTATAATGCCTCGAGTCCCGACCCCCGTCGACCCCTACCCTTCGTATGACCCCGATTTCCCTGAGACTGAGACGGCGACCCCGGAAAACACAAATCTTGCGCGCCAACACGCGACATTTACATTGCGACGAGGCCCTTATGGATCTCGACTTAGGGTTGCTTATGCTAGTCCTTCCCGCCGCGCACAAATGATTTTCTTATGTCTGCTCCTTTGGGATTTGAGAGTCGGAATGCGGTGTTTGCTTTCCCTGGAACTGAGACCCCTCCAAACCCATTCAAATGAGTTGAGCGCTCCTTGGGCGATGCGATGTTTGTGTTTAGTGTGATCTTTAGCAGCTTGACATCTGCCCTCGGTGCCCCCGTTCTGGATCTGGAGAGTTATAGAGTTATGCCCTAATTTCTGGTAGTTTTTAGTTAATTTTTCGAACCAGCCAAATTTGTTGTGCTCCAAAGGATCTGGAGCTGGGGCCTGGATACTCCCTTGACAGCAGCTGCAGTGAAATTATGACCTTATATGTATAATTTTTGGTATTTCTCAAAACCAAGGCTCTGTTCTGTGTGCTTGAATCCAACTCATGTCCTTGATAAGCCTTAAGATCCAAGGAGGCAGTTCCTTTCTCCGTTTAACAGCTCAACTGAGGTCCTTGGCTGAATGTCAGCTCAAATTTAACGGCAATTGCACGCCTTTGCGAAAAGAAAGCCAGATAAGAAAGGACCTTGAACATATCGGAGCTGGCCCATCGGATGATCGGGCTCTGATTTCATGGTTGTCCGCTTAGGAGGACAAAGAGTGGATCGGTCCAATTAGCCAGGATAAAAAACTAGACTTCGCCTTAATCCCGTCATCGTGTGATTGGCCTCAGTCTTGGCCGCCGATGAATGGATCGGAATTCAGATTGAGAATTCAGATCGAGATCGTCGCCGGTAACAATGTGACAATGTCACGGCTATCGATGCAGAAACACGACCGGACCCGTGCTCATCTGTTGTGGTTTGGCGGCGCAGAGAGGAAGTCGATACCAATCCCGATACCCGGTCGGGCAGGCAGTCCGACTTTGTCCTCATCATTGTCGCCTTTGACGGGCGGCTGAATGCGGATTGTTTTTGTAGCCGTCGGCCGCTGGCTGTCAGTCAGCTGAGGCCAAACCGGATGGAACTCGAAAATAATAACAATAAACGCACATGTATCCTGTGCCAGGATATTAAAGTATACTGCGAAAAAATGTTCCTCTTTTGAGTCTTTATAAATTCATTAAATACTCACATTAATAGGATTTCAAGTCAATTTTTCCCGCCTAAAAAAAGTATACTTTTGAAAAAGTTAACTAAAGCTAAGCTGGTTACTCTTAATATAAAAATATAGTATTATAATCACTTTATCTTTTTAAAAATAATTTCTCAAAGTCCTAAAACATTTTTCCCAGTGTATTTGATGGAGAGGAGTAGGAAAGACAGATTTGCTGAGGCTTCGAAATGAGATGCAGGCGTTTCTGTTACATCTCCCACTCTCCTCGGCCTCTTGCCCGGGCACCTCATCCACCTTTCAGCCAAAATCCACTCCTCCTGCTCAGATGCCTACTCCTACTCCTGCTCCTACTCCTGCTCCTACTCCTGCTCTTACTCCTACTCCTACTCCCACTCCCATCCTGACCGCGTGCGTGGCCATTGTCCTGACAGCCGTTATTTGAATGACATTTGAATTTTGTGCATTTGCGTCCTCCTCGTGTACCGCTCGTTGGATTTCCATTGTCGGGGCTGTTCTCTGTTCGGCAATCAACGGGCCATGCGATCAGATCGTATAGGATCGGAGCCAGGATCAGCATTTGATGTGATGAATTCATTATGCGGACAAAGGCCCAAGCCAGCCGGCAGATGATGATGGCAGGAAAATGCAATGAAACCTAGGAATTGCATACAACAGATCCTTAAAGAAGTTGGAAACGGAATTGCATTGGGAATATTATTGAAGGATTAAAACATTTATTTTTACTTGAATATAAATTTATAATACTAGAAAGCTTTTGTTAATCTAATTTTATATGTTCGAAATTTTAAATTGAAGATTTTAAATATTCCTTGTGGCTTTTTTTTTACTATAGTAAATCTTATATATATTTCTTACATATATTAAATAAAAAGTGGGAATATAATTGTATAACTTATCTTTTAGTTGTAATACTTTCATAAGAAATCCCGCTTTTCTAAATTACAATAAACCAATAAAGAATATACTGGCTCGGTGATTACCCTCTTAATCCACGAGAAACCACCCCAAAATACCAAACCAATAATAATGTCCAATAAAAAAAAACATTTCCCCTAAAAAACCGATCGCAACCAAAAAAAAACCCCGCCCATTTGAGCACTCAGCTCCCCGTTAATTCCCGATAAAGGTCAATTACATAATAATGGCTTCATTTCGAGCATCGGATACAGCAATTACGATTACCATGTCAACTTTTTACGCAGGGGTGCGCACTTTTTACCCTCCCCCAGAAGCCGCATAAAAAAGAACTCACCCCGTATGCATATCGGGTATTAAAAAAAATGGGCCCTCGTGTTAAGTGGCGCTAAAAATCAAATTAAGGGTGTTTACCTAACAACTCCTCGATTACAACATCACCTAAAAAATATTCGGGGCGCAACAGGCGAGGGTCGGGGGAAGTATCCAGGAAAGGGAGCGGCAGGATCACGAGGGGAAACAATGGAGAGAACAAAAAAAAACGGAAGTTGGTTTCTCTGTCTTTCTTTTTTATGAAGTGTTGCCTTTTTATTGGTGGTTAATTTGAGAGCTCGTACTCGATGTTTGACGAGGGTAGAGCTGATGATGCCACTGATGATGATGCAACAGGCGAGGGATAAAAAGGTGGAAGGGAAAGGGTTCGGATTAGTTCTATTTTCGGGGCCACACAAGGGCTGATTGCCCAAAAATGTGCTGAAAGGGTAGAGTGGCAGAGTTGTCTGCAGTTGTCCCGGCACGTTTCCGTCCAACTCTTCGGCTCCTTTTCAAGTTCAATGACAAAGATCTTGCGGTGCCACACGCCCAAAGACTGTCTAATCCCCTTGGCGATGATTGGCCCTCGCCGAAAGGGGGGATCCCAAAATAAATGAAAACAATTCCCAGACACTTTCCCGAAAAAGGGGGGCACTCGTCTAAATTTCATTTTGTTTTTATTACTTGCCGTAAATTGGAGTGAAAGGCGATGGAGGAGTTGAATGGTTTTTGGGGCGGAAAACTAGGGACTTGAGTGCGTGTGGCACTTTTAAAAATAAAACTAACAAACTATTATGAAGTGTGCCTGAGGCGGAGGGAAAAAATGGAGTCGCTTGAGGGCTAAAGGGTGAGTTTTCACTACAAGGGAAAACTTCAAAATGGCGACGCGTGTCAGAGGAAAAAGTTCATTGAAACGAGAACGGGGGAAGAGTAGTTTCCAGAAGGTCGCGACGCGGAAAAGTTTCAAAGAGTTTTCGGAAAGGGAGATGCTTTTACAAGGTCAGGTTCTTAGAAACTTTGATGTCATTAACTTGGAAAGCCAGAACTTGTTTTTGAAAAACTAGAACTAAAATAGATTTTGTAGATTTTTAAAAACTTTTTTATAGTTTCTTTGAAACACAATTTATTATTTGATAAAATATATGTTAATAATATTTATAATAAGCATTTATTAAAAAGTATTAAAATACTAAAGAAATTTGTCTTTAACGCCCAGGTCTAGTTGGTTTAATTGAACAAAATAAATTAAAAACTTGACGTGACAAAGACGATTTATAAATAAAATAGTATAGAAAATTAATTTACTAAAATTCGAACTGGCTGAAAACTTGATATATTTCCTCATTGTTTCCAAAACATATTCACTCATTTATTTCTGTCTTTTATTTTCATATATTTCTGCAACTTATGTATCTAAAAACTCGATTTAAAAGCAGCTGTGCCAATTAGTAACATTTGGTACCCAAAAAATATTCAGAAAAATAACCACCAACGTAAAACCGAACAATGGAAAAGGGTTCCCAATTGAAACTGAAAATTTAACACCTTTATTTCGACGTTACTCCCTCATTTTTGGCAAGAGCAAAAATTATTACAATTTTTCCGGAGAAAAATCCCGGAGAATAATCCATTTTCCCCCGTTTGCCAGTCGTGGTGAGTCGAAACGAGTTCCTTGTTGTCAACCACAATGACCAGCTGAAAAATGCCGAAAAGTTAACCCTTGGCAAATCGAAGCGGAAATTTATGCACTTCACTTCGGGCAAATAGTAGTCACACAGATCGGGAATTATTGATGGATTCAGCACTGGGCACCTGCACCTGCCTGGAAAGGGGAAAATCTGGGAGCAGGCAGCTGAAAATGGGAGTGAATCACATGCAATATGCCAGATGTTCTCTCCCAACACAGGAGGACACAGGCCAACCACTGGGAGGAGGAGGTAGGACTTTGATTGGGACTGGAATTTGGCTGGGCTTGAACTTGATTCCTTGGTGGACAACTATTGGAAACCCAAAACCCATATCCGCCCATCAGGAACATATCTTAGCGCTGACAAGTTGTAACTCAAGGATCGCTTAGCACCTGTAGACCGTCGATACACCTCCGTCCACTCCCTGATACTGATACATCATCTTCCCCTCTAATTGCTCACATTTCACTCCAACCCACAGCTGACATTTGCACTTCGAACCTTTCACAAAAGACCAATAAGTCGATTTACCCAAACCCAAGTATAGGAGATGCCCGAAATCTTTTCAAGGAAACAAACACATGTTGCTAAAAAAAGTATCTCTTACAGAAAAAAAAGAATAAAGGAAAACCTCACCTTACCTGTTTTTTATTCACATGTCGAACGCACTCGTCCTCCTCACCCTCAACGGAATATCGATCCATTGAAACTATTTGCCAAATGTATTTCTGGGCTCTCTTCCATTTTTGTTTTCCGCTTCGTTTCGTTTTTTCTTCTTTTTTTTTGCAACCCTCTTTATGAGGCGGTGGTGGTTCGGTTCCCGTACACCAACCCCATATATTGCAGTTCGGGTGGTTTGGGTTTCAATTTTTTTGCTTCGCTTTTTCGAGTGTTTTTTGTGTGATATTTTTATTGGTGGTAATCGAATTTTTTGCGTGAAATTTCCTGAATTCCAAATTGTGTAATATAGGCGTTGCTTTGACTTCTTGGCAACGTTTTGATTGGTTTTGATAGGACGATTAGGGAGGGTTTTCGCCTTTTTTTTTATATAAAAAATGGTGCGGTTACGGGACTTAAAATAAGTAATAAACATTGCTAAATATGTTTATTATTGTAGTGAAGTTTTCTTTTGTAAATAATAAAAGTATACATCAACTTTAAAGCTTATGCTTAAATTATTTTGTAGCTGTGATGAGGACCCATAAATTGGTATATGTTAATTAATAGAGGAGAGATTATATAAAAAATTCTGCATTGAATAAGGTTGGAGGGGATTTTACATGGGGAAGTCCAGTCTTGGTGTAATTATTTTATAAATAAATTATATTATTTGTGGAATAAAAAACTTTATAAATGAAAAAAAATTGGTAAACCATTTTAACTGATTTTTCTTGTCGGAACTATTATTAAGTTTAATTAAAACTCCTTGCCTGTATCTTTTTTCACCCTTTCCCAGTGAAAAGACTCCTCACAGGCTCTCTCCCAGGCTTCTATTATTTCAGTGTTGACTTGACGGGGCATCTGGTGGATATGTTCCCAGGACAAACAAGAAGTAAAGGCTGCTGGAAGAGTATGAATCCTCGAATTCAATCGGCGGGCCCTCACCAATTTTCGTATTGTTTGTGGCAAACTGACCAAACGAGTCCGGCGTTCTAGTGCAAATATGGAATAGAGGAAAACAGCTCGCAGGACACGCGTATCTGTGCAACCCCCACACTCGAACACTCGCACACTCGCACACACCCATACAGCCAGGACGAGGCACACGCTGTTGTCAACTTCCTTTTCGCCGTCTCTCCATAACGGATGCTGGACATTATCGATGGAGTGTGGAATGGGATCCGGGATTGGTATTGGGAATGGCATTGGGAATGGGTCCGCTTGCATATATTTTTAACCTTTTGTTGTTTTTCGTTAACTAAAGTGACATCAGGGGCAGATGTTTTTCCATCCATCCCAGTCGGAGTTTTCTCCTACCATATAGGTCTCCTCTTCGTTTTTTTTTTTTGTCTATCCATTTACATGTAGAGTGGACACGATGGACGCATTCTGTTTGCCGAACTGTAAAAATTGTTTTGTTACTTTCGCTGTTTGCTGTCGCTGTCGCGGGTTTTCTTAGTTTTTCCCTATCTTTCCCCCGCTTTGTTTATTTCCCAATGGGCTAGTGGGTCTTTTATGGATCTCTCCCCATCCTACCACCACCACCAACATCATCATTATCTTATAGATTTCCTCAGCTCGGCTGCACGGCTTTAATTTTCTATAGTTTTGCATATTCATCAACTGATTCGCTGCAATTAGTTTTGGTTTTTGCTTTTGAATTGAATTTCGGATTTTGCGGTTGACTGGCATCGATGACGGCTTCGATGATTAACTATCCTGGTGGGCATTCATAATGCAAGTTGAATGGAGATTTAAGCTGTGGCTGGGCAGTGTGTGTAAAATTATTTGAAAAGGATTCTTGGCTATTGTAAGGAACATGTTATTTTGTCGTTGCATTAATGCTGTTTGTACTTTATTCACAAGGTTTCTCATTCGATGTGCTTCTTGATTAGTAAACATATTTAATATATTTCATATTTATTACTCTTTTGATTTGTTATATTGAGCTGTTGGTTATTTTAAGACATAAATGGAAAAAAATTATGACCTAATTCTGATTTATTTAGAATATTTAGAATGACTAAAGAATGGAACGAGGTCCAAGGCGTAAAAGGAGCCTCTGCAGCTTTTGCGCACTTACCGCTTGTGTTTTTTTTAATAATTTTTAAAGGAGTCGAGCTCTAAAATTAATGTTAAAGTTGATTACCCACAGATACTGATGAGGAATAGGCGCATACCTTCTGAAAGAGCTGTTTAACTATCCTACTTCTTGTCTTCTAAAATATATTTGTGTGTTTCTTGGCATTAAGTTTCTTTTTAATATATTTTTGATATGCTAGAACCCTTAAATATTTTTGATATATTTTTTCCCCCAATTTGATTTATAAATAATAATTAAGATACCTTTTCTATTACCATAATTGCTATATTTTGCCAGGATAGTTTTATTTAATTGTCCTTTTCTTTCCTAGAGTTTTGAAAGTTGAAAAAAGACCTCAGGAACTGTTAAAACCTAGTCTATAGTTAATGTATCTCTTTGATTTACGACACGCGACTACTAGAAAGATCTATTGCCAGGTCTCAACCCTCATAACTGACCGCCAAGCCAAGAACTCAGATGGTCAGCGCATCCTTAGCGCTTGTTAGCGGCGGCAATGCCCACTTAAGGATTTAAGGATTCGCTACACCCACCTTAATCCCACAAGGACGCACTCCGGTCAGCTGTTGGACGGATCGAAAGGATACTCTCTCTTTCACTCCCACTTTTCCCTCACTCACTCGCTCGGCCGCTGGCCGCTGGCCGATTCCAGGGAAAAACTGTTTACAGATATAAATTATCCGGGGGTTCAACAAATCCTTAAGGTGCCTCTAACATGACGTCGCGCTCGAGGCTCGTCGAAAGGATCGCCGCTCATAATTAACCCACACACAGATGCTGGCGAGGTCCCTTGATCCGGGCGGCCGAACTGATCTTGCCTGGTAATTTTCATAATTAAAATGCGTAAAGTTGTGGAAAAAAGTAGCCGGAGAGTGTTTTTGAATTTCTGTGGATCTGGAATGCGATGTGGGCGCCGGCCTTTATGGTCACTGATGCAATCAACAGCTCTGCGAAGGCGGCTGCTTGATAAGGGGTGATCGGGACTGAGAAGAGGGGGTGGATTGCTAATCATCGGCTGTCGCTCCTGCCGCTCCTGCCTCTGCTGCCTCTCCTGCTGCTTCATGTGGCCATTTGGCACCCCAGGCGCGTTTTAATCAACTAAACACCCACAACATGCTTACCCCTGAGTGATATTCCCGGGGAAAGTGAGTGAAAAACCTTGTAAACCCCTTTCCTCCCTAAAACCGTATGCTATTTTGGTTTTCTGTTTTTATTTTTAGGGCCAAGGCTAGCTAAAAATGGCCACCAAAACCAAACCGAAAGCCATGCCAAGCCAATCCCTTTCCCTATCCGTAACCAACACCAAATCCAAACTCCGAAATACGAAATCCAACCCCATCCCAAAATGGCCGAGACTCAGGGGTGGTGGTGGTTAAACATAAATACCGTATTTATGGCGTTGCTTCAGCCCAGTGGGATATTTATGCCAAACGTTATTATTTATATATACACAGAGGGAAATATCATCTCAGCAAATTGAGTACAAATATCTCTTTATTTAACATAATTAATATAGATCATTTTTCCATATTTTAAATTTAGAAAATATAAAATGTTAAAAGATAAAACAAGCTTTGACTTTAAAGCAAATCACACAAATATCTTGTAAAAACAAAAAGAAGCTTTGAATATACAGCTGATTGAGAAAAAGCCTCTTCCACATCAGTTATCCAAATATTTTTATTTTAACAAAATATATAGAGAAGGCTTCAATATACTGCTGTTCAGAAGAAGCCCCCTCTTCATCAGCATCCCATATAATTTTATTTTAACAAAATATATTTCAATATTACCTAATTCATCTATTTCTATAATTAAATTATTTCTTTTATCTGATTTTTTAAAAAGATTATTTTCATCAGTACTGAACTGTTGAACTATTTATAATTCTCAACTCGTAATTTCGTAGAAAGCTCAATATAATAATTCAAGTGATTTTGTAGATTATATCTTCTAAACCTCATTAAGTATTTTATTTTAGACTTCCAAAAAATAAAAGTCTTCTAAGACACTTTTAAAATCTAGCTTTCTTTGGTTCAACCTATATCTCAAAGTAAAAGCATCAATTAAAAATAATACCTTATTAATATGTCACAAAGCATGGCGTTATATTTATCTTTTAAGCTTATGCTGGTAAAACTGTGTAAGTTTTTTCCAAGTGCAGTATTAATTTATTCCATTTTTCTTCGTAACTCAGATATATTGATAATTGTCAAGAGGAAGGGGGTCCAAAGTTAAACCCCAAAATTATGCACTGCGAAAGTGTGCCGTACGCGTGTCCTTATCCCAATCAATCAGAATGTTGAGGGGTCAAAGGTGAGTCAATAGCTGGGAAAAAGGAAGAAAGAGAACGCAAAAAACAGCTGCATTAAGCAAGGAAGAGAAACCCATAAAAGAACCAAAATTACACCTTTCAAATGGTCAGCAGACGGGCAATTGAACTATTTCAAGAACTCCCAGGTTACAAAGTGGCCAGGACCTTCCTCTCCTCTCTCCTCTCCTCCCACATCTATCTCTGGTTTTTTGTCTATTCCGCAAACAATGACCAAGCAGCAGGACGGCAAAAAAAGATGCAACAAAGCCACAAGCTGAGATAAGAAGCGGCGAACAAAACCAGAAACTAGGGATCGTTAGCTCGGGTCAGGACAATGAGGTCCCTAGGAACCGTCTCCTGCTTCCGTGATAAACATCTTTCGCTTGCGGCGGCCACAAGCCAAGAGGGCAGCCAGGACAAAGGGCAATGGCCAAATTGCCAACTTAACTCCGCTCAAATGAGCAAGGATCTCCGGATCCTCCGGCTCTAGCTTTAATCCAAAGGGGATATGCAAAATCTAATTTGCGATAAGATCTATGGATTTTAAGCCATCATCTTGGGCCTTCAGCCAGCGCTAACCCCTGTGACTCCTATCGAAATTAATTTCAGCCATAAATATCAATTATTGGAATATTTTTAATGAGGAAAAACGGCATTTAAACGAAATTTACATGGAAACAATTTCAAGGGAAGTGCATTCTTCTGATATCTTTAAATATTTCCAACCACCAATCGGAGGCAGCGGCGCAGCTAAAACTATTTTTATAAAATTGAGTTTTCACTCAAGACCCAAAATCGAAGTATGTATAGGGATATTTCCCTCCAAGCACGCGCCAGTTGGCTGAAGTGCGTTCAGCGCATGCGCGCCAAGGATCGGTCCCAAGTGATCCCAGACCTAGGAGCCCATGCTGCGTCATCTTCCGCTGCCACTCCCTCGACATCTCCAAACGCACGCGCTCATGAGTTTTTCATTATTATATAATTCCCCCCTCATATGCAATGCGAATTGTGCGTTTTCACGCAAAATGTCAATAATCCATCAAAATTGTACGTAGAATAAATAATATAGGGAGTCGGAGTCCATCCCAATTTGTTTGGTTTCGCCCGCACACAAATTTTTTGTTGTATGTTTTTCTTTTCATTTAATAACTTGGGTATTTAGCACATGATGGAACAGTTTTTCTCTCGAAGAGAAGGAAAGAACTTGAACATTTTCTCAATATCCTTGGTTTGGGCGATCGCCAGCGATAAATCATATGTCAGAGATCTCGTGTTGACAGTGGGTCTTGGTCAGCAGCGGTATTTGGACATATGCTAGCATCTGGGCGATGAGTTGAAGATATTACGCTGGGGTTATCCCGGGAATCTTAATAGTTTAAAGGTTCTTGCAGAGATGAAAAGAAGGGGGTTATATTGAATTTTCGATAATACTACTAAAACCAAATTATATTAAAATAGAGTATAACCAAAGACAATTTAAAGAATAAGATGCGTAGCGCCATATGATTAACTGAAGTCTTTATATTGTCTTTGGTATTCCCAGAAACAAGAAAATAGTTTTCTGTGAATAGCTATTCCTTACAACCAAGGAACAACTATATGAAATCTAGAATTTTAGAGGGTTTCCAGAGTTAATAATTAGGAACCTATGCTTGGATTTAAATTGTAATTATTTTTAAGGTCAAGGAACATAATATATCACCTTCAATAACCGTCCTCTAGACCCTATTAAAAGTGACAGTTTTCTATAATATCTTAATCTTTAAAAGAAACCTAGAATTTATTTCCAGAGTTATTAATTAAGAAGCCAAGTAATTTGTAAACTTGATTTTGTTATTTATATTGTTTGTTATTTATATTATTTATTGACTAACGCAATTAAGCAATTTCATTTATTATTATGTGATGAACGCAATAAATATACATAATTCTTTACTTGTAGCGTAAGGATAAAAATAAATGAAAATGAAATGAAGGTTTTAAATTGTAATAATTTTAAGGTCAAGGAATATAATATAACAGACTTCAATACCCCATTAAAACTCACAGTACTTTATAATATATTAGTCTTTAAAAGAAACCCAGAATTATAGAAGAGTTCCGGAGTTATTGTTAAGGAAGAATGTTAATGGAAGGCTTAACATCCTAACAATTTCTTCAAGACCTTCATCAAAACCCCATTAAAACTCATAGTATTTATATAATATCTTAAACTTTATTTCGTAATTACATAAAAACATTTCGTGGGCAAATCTTAGGCTACTCTTTACTTTACTTAAAAAAGAGTTTTTACTTCTTTTTGGGATTACACTGGGCGCACTTCGAAGTCTAGAATTTCGATTCATGGCTTTGGCTTAGATTGATAGGGGTATAAATACACTAATTTTGATCCGTTTGCTCAGATTGCGATCGGAGCTGCTTGCTCCTTTAAAAATCTCTAAATTTGTACTTCTTCATTCGTCAGTTTTCAGTTGCATCGAAAATATTGTCATATTGGTGCCAAAGTGTGTTTGTTTAAATAATAAATATAAAAACCGTATGAAATAATATTGAATAAATTTTATTTATTTGACTTTGTTCGATTTCGAATACTGAGAGAATATCAGAGAAAGTATTGAGCATTGTGTATGCCTAAGATAAGACTAAACATTTAGTGTTTAATAATAAAATATACTCGTATGTGTATGTGTTATAAACTATATTTTATTAATTTGACTTTGGACTGTTTGTTTGTTCGCTTGTTTCGCTTGACTTGTCTTACAAATTAGTGGTAACTTAGGACTAACTTTCTCCATTCATCGGTGATAATTTTTTAAACCTTTCTCAGGGTTTTTAGTCGAATTCGAAAATACGCGAAAGGGAGAGAGTGTGAGACAGTATAGGGGGAGAGACAGATAGAAAGTGGCTACAGATCGATACAGTTAGTCTAGATATTTAAACTTAGGGCTAGAATTAGCGGCTTACTTGGCTTATGTATGTACAATTCTCGACAACAAAATAGTTTGGTTAGCTTATACTACGAATATATACAATTCTGGACAACGATTATAGTGATAATAGCGATAAATAATAATAACAAGGTGGCAATGGTCGCGGAACTTAGGAGTGCGCATTCCGGGCCATGTGGACGAAGAGGCCGACGGGTCCGTCGCACTTCTCGCCGCACATGTTGCACTTGAACACGTCGTCGCAGCTGTGGTAGCCCATGTGGATGGTGTAGAGCACGGCGTCCTTGAAGAAGATATCACAGTACTTGCACTCGTAGATGGCCCCCGCCGCCGCCGGTGTTCCGGAAGCCGGATTGGTTGCACCCGCATTTCCGCTGCTGCTGGCATTGCTGTTGGCGTTGCTGTTGCTGCTGCTGTTGCCGTTGCTGTTGCTGCTGCTGCTGGCGTTGGAGCTGTTCCCGGAGCTGGAGGCCGTGGAGCTGGCGCTGGTATTGGCCTGCGGCACATGGGCCGTCTCCATGGACTCGTCCGCCGAACTGGTGCCCGAGCAGGGCTCCTCGGGCAACTGCTTGTGGCCGGCAATGGGCGAGGATGCGGTGGGCATTCCGCTGGTCGGCACCTTTAGCTGCTCGGGGGATGTCATTGCCGCCGACTTGAGCTGCAGCAGGGTATCCAGCTTGAGGACGCGCCCCTTGCGGCGAGAGGCATTCGAGCTGCTCATCAGCGGCGTGGCCTCCTCGTCCTTCAGCTTGAGATTCATGGCCAGCGGCTGAAGCTGCTGTTGCTGTTGGTGCTGCTGCTGCTGCTCCTCCTCCTTCACCGGCGTGCCCTGCGAGAGATCCATGGCGGAGTCCACCGACTTGCGCTCGTACTCGTCGTCCTGCTCCTCCTCCTCCTCGTTGTCGCTGTGCTGCTGCTGGTGTTGCTTCTGCTGCAGTTGCTCTCGCATTCGAGGCGACAGCTGGGCCAGGACGGCGGCCTGCTGCTGGGCGGCCAGCATCTGCAGATTGAGATTCCAGTAGGGGAAGAAGGCCATGTTGCGGTTCTGCTGCAGCAGGCTGGCCAGCGGCGGCAGGAGATTCGCCGGGCTGGAGAGGCTCGAGCCCTGCTCCACGCTGGCCACACTCTTGGCGGGTGAGGCGGGCAGCGGGAGAACGGGCGAGGCCAGGGCAGGAGCCGAGTTAGTCTGGGTCAGAGGGAATCCTTGCAGGGCGGCGCTCAGCTGAGATGTGGCCGGTGGTGGCTGCTGCACTGCCTGTTGCTGCTGCTGCGGCTGCTGCTGCTGCTGCGGGGCCACGGCTGCAATGTTGGGCTGCTTCCGGCTGTGGCTGCCACTGCCACCAGACGCTGGGCCGCCCGACTTGCTCTTCGGACCGCGACGCGTGCCGTAGACATCGATCACCAGCGAGGGATTGGGCGTGCCATCCTCGTCGAGGACCATGCCGGGCTTGTGGCCATACTTGCGCAGATGGAGCTTGAAGCTGTGGCAGTACTTGGTGGCATAGTCGCAGTCGGCACAGCGGTACTGGTACACGGAGCTGTGGGACTTGCGATGGGAGTTGAGCATGGACTTGTTGACGCAGGTGTAGCTGCACTTGTCGCACTGGAAGGGCTTCTGGTTCTTGTGCTTGCGGATGTGGTACTCCAGGTGGTGCTTGAACTCGGTGACGAACGGGCACTTGGAGCACTGCAGGATCTTGTCCGGCTTCATGTGGGTGCGGGTGTGCGCCCAGAAGTCCACCTTGGTGATGGCCACCACGCCGCAAGTCTTGCACTTGTAGTTCTTCATCTTTCCGTGCGAATTGTAGATGGGCATGCGAATGTTGGTGTCGTCGTCCTCCGACTCGGCCATGTACTTCATGTCCTCGCTGGAGTTGGACATCTGGTCGTGCTCCTTCTCCGGCTCCATGTTCGACTGGCTGGACTTGGCCGGCGACTTTGGCGGCGTCACATCCATGGGCGGTGTGAGGGCCTGCAACTTCTCGCTGGTTGCCACCGCAACGGGTGCAACTGCAACTCCGTTTGTGGGCGTGGGCTGTGGACTGGGACGCAGGTTGCCGCCGTAGAAATGCTGCATGGGATTGGGCAGACCGGGCGGCGTCAGGGGATTGAAGCCACCCATCAGGTGGTGGTGGTGATGGTGCTGCTGCTGCGCGGCCTGAAAGTGCTGCTGGTACTGCTGCTGCTGCAGCAACTGTTGCTGCAGCGTGGCATCAAAGTGTTGCAGGCTGTTCTGATCGTTCTGGCTGGGCGAGGGCGTCATGGCGCACATAGTATCCATGGGCTGTTGCTGGTGTGACTGATGCTGCTGCTGCTGGTGGTGCTGCTGCTGCTTGAGGAACTGCTCCAGCTGACTGCCGGCTGCCAAGGGAGAGGGCAATGGCGACTGGCGGGGACTGCTGGCCACACTGTTGCCGTCCAGGTGGTGACCCGGCTCCTGCTTGATGTTGGCGGCAAACATGCTGCTGTACCAGGCGTTGTGCTGCTCGTAGTTGGCCGTGGCTGTCGGCTCCCAGTTCTGCATCTTTACGGCTGTAATGAGGAAAGGCAAAAGAGAGAGACGGGTTAGTCACTGCGCCTGCGTCGAGTTTTTCTCTTTTTTCGTACTTATTTTTCTCGTTTTTTCGCTTGTTTTTCTTTTGTATTTTTTTGTGTGTTTGTGCCACCCCTAAAGCCGTGTCGGGGTGGAAACCACCCTCCCAACTGAGATTTGAGTGAGTTCCGAACAAAATGGAGAACCGGGTGAGGGCTATAGTATATCCTTAGCCTGATTCACCTACCGTTGAGTGGCCGCTATCGAAGTGTTATCCAAATCTTCGGGATTTTTGCCGCAGACTCTTGCTGTTTAGATTTTTAGCTGGGTAAGGAATGCTGAGATATGCAAATGTGCCTTGCGTTGCGTGTGCTGTTGTCGCTGTGCTGATCAACTCGGTACTGACTGAGCAACTGCAGCGGAGATTGGCTTATATCGAACTCAGGTAGACGGGGCGCACGCGTCAAGGGATTAGACGCGACAAAGGCGGACGGGAAGTCAGGTACAGGTCGCGGATCGATCGGGGATTGCGCGCTTGATCCATTCTGGATTAGAGCACAAAATTGGTGCGAAAACAACAACAAAAAAAAAGAAAAAATTACGCGCACTTGGATTTGGATGATCCGGGAGCTTAGCGGATGGCCAGCTTAGCACGGAGAGCTGCGAATTTTCCCTCGGTTTTCTATGTGGATTAAGCTGACGTTCGGGAAAAGTAGCAAAAGGCGAAGGCAGTTCCATGTTTAATAATAAAAAGCGAAAAGGATTTAACTAAATTAAAGGATCAGAGACTCTTACAGCTGGCGGGTTTCTTATTTTTGGCTCAGGCTAATGCTTACATTACCAGATATTTATATACCTTGGAAATATGAATACCTAGTACTAGTACAAAAATGTATATATACCTTGGAATATTCAGTAAGTAATTTCTAGTAATACAGCCATATTTTATCATTTATATTACTATATTTTCATGTAGTGACGTTGGTAAAGAAATAAACGCTGAAGGCACGAATTCTGTTTGTATTTTAAAAGTCTCCCCACTTAATTTTTTATATAATTCTTCCTACACTTTTCCAGGCATTTTCCAAGTACACCCAATGTTTTCCATTTTCCTGGCCATATTTTTTCCGCGAGACTTTTCGCTTTGATTTGCGTAGTTCCACAAATAATTCGCCCATTAATATTTTTTTCTTTGCCGCTGCATTTTCCTATTTTTTCCTATTTTTTCAATTTTTGCCATTTCCAATTTCGCGCTGAAAAATGGTGCTTTGTGCATTGAAGCCAAATTTTTGGGTAATTGTTTGTGCTTTTAAGTAAATATTATTAAAAACGCAAAACGACAGGGCAGCTGTGGAGGGTTGGAGGGGGGTTGAATATTATGCGAGTGTGGTGTGCTATCTGGCAGCTAAATTATTTGCAATACTTGGCCATAATTGATGGTGCAGGAAGCAGAGAATGCATTATTTGCACAAAATGAAGCTTAGCATATTTATTTAGTTTTCGCTTTTGTACATAGCACTAAGGCATCTGCATATACTTTTAAAGGAAAGCCAAATATTAATTGCAAACAAAGAGCAGAATTTTCGCATTTCGTCTAGGCTTTTTTGTGCCATGCCCAACAAAAACAGAAGCAACAAAAACGGCAAGAACAACAAAGCCAAACTAAAGGCCAAGTGTAAAATTAATATTACGCCGCAGGGTGGAACGGAGCAGGGGGCGGCGGTCGGCGGGCGCAGCGAGTGCAGCCAGGCAACCGAAACTGCAAAAGTAAACTAAACATGTGCTAGTCGTTTTTGCAACCCCCCTTCGCAAACAGCCCCCCCTTTTTGTACCCCTCTAAAAATATCATGAAAATGGCAAAAATGGAAAAATTCAAAAACGCAGAAAATGCGCCACAAAAAAATGTTTTTGTTGAAAAATCAGTACAAAAAGCGCAGCCAAAGAGAAGGATATGCCAGAGAAACTATATAGATATTTCAGAGAATAAAGACAGAGGCGGTCAAAATAATATAAGTTTTTTGTTTGTTATTGAAAGGTAAACAAAAATTTAGCTAAATGCTTGCATGTCTTTATATGGTTTAATACCATTATATGGATTACAAAAAGATCATTAAGTTATTATGTATTTTTAAGAAGATACGCAACACCTTTCTTGGTTAATCATTTAATTTAGTTTTTAATATGCTTTTTAGTAAGTTCGAATTTTTAAGAAGATATGCATCATTTTATACGGTTATTTATTTAATTACAGAAAATTATAGAAAATTAAAATTTAAAATGTTTTAATACGTCCTTCTCAGGGTAATTAGATATATACTTAAGGTATTGCTTGTTTAACTCACTTAACAGGTGGACCAAACAAGCAATTCCTTAAAGAAACATTTACAATAACTAAGCAATATATTTTTACCGCTACTATAGATTTAGATATCAGATATAGAAGGTATATCGTTGGCCATATATCACCATTTGCTGCTGGCTTAGAGCAACTTGTTAAATGCATTTTTTTGGAGCTCTGCATGCTTAGGGATTTTTTCCCAGCTGCATCTGCTGCTGCTGCACTGATTCAATGTCATTTGTGGTTTATAAATACATCTCCTATAATATGCGCATATTTATTTTTAATGCGACTAACAAAGCCCCATTTGTTTGATGATTTCTGCTCGGTTCTTTTTGTCAGAAAACATTAAAACTGTCGACTGACAATCATTTCTGCAGTTGTTCCTCCTCTATGCAACCGAGATCTTGTGACGATGATGATGCCGAGATCCTAAAAAAACACCGCGAAATCCTTGGCGGCGGCGACAGAGGCCACCTCGAGAGTATTTATTATATTTGAAATGCATTTTACATTTTTGGCAAGCGGCAAACAATTTGCCATTAAAAAATTGCAAACCGCTGACTTTGAATTATAGTCCGATGTCTAAATTTAAATTATTAAAAAAGAAAAATTAGAGGAAGAAAAAAAAGGCAGAGGAAAAAGCATTTGCCGAAGGAGGAGCAAAGAGAAATGCCCACAAGGGGGGCTGATGAGAGGCGGAGAGCGGGCAAAAAAAAAACAACATGAAAGTCGACATGTAAACAAATAAAATTAGCTGTCAGCCGTGGAGGGGGCGTATGCAGGGGGGCTTCTGCAGCAACGCTGCAACTGCGCGGGCAAAAAACAAGTTCACCCAAAGATCGGCCAAAAGCCAGACAGATTTTAAAATATTGTTTTAGAATTTTTGCCGTTTGCATTTTTAGCAAATGATTTACCACTCGCCGAGTGTGTGTGTGTGTGCTCCCCATGATCGTGTGTTTTCCGTTCTTAAGGTTAGACAGAAAAAGAAGCACTAGGCAGACGCAGACAACAAGAAAATGCAGAAGATCATGAGCATAAAGGACCAGATGTAATGGGGATAATAAATCAGCGGAGAAAGCGTGCTAAAAAGTGGGAGTAGAAAGCTATCAAAAAATGTGAAGCATCTTTATCAAAACAGAAAACTAGGGCTAAGTTTAGCTGGGTGTTTTAATTACAGCATAAACTTATTTCTCGTAAAAAGGGTGATAGAACACTACAAAAATTGTAAATAAGTTCTTTGGTTAAAATATAATAAGTAATATTATTTTACAAATGAAGGATAACAAAGCATAATTGATAAAATGTTGAATGTTTTTAATCAATAGTCAAGAATTTTTCCACTAACTATTCTAAAAGTTGAATTTTAAAATCAGTCTCCTATAAAATATTTAGTTAAAAGAATATTAAATAAATATAATATTAATTTAGTTTATTTAAGAAAAAATATTTTAACCATGTAATAAGTACACCCAAAAAAAAAATCATTATAGAAACTATACTATTGTTACATGAATTCTATACTTTTGAGTATTAAAAATGTCTTAATAAGATGCTTATTTAATTTGATACTACAAAAGTATACATTTTATACTCATCTGCACCAAGACTTCAGAATAATCACTAACGCGACAAACAGAAAAGCGCTAAATTCCAGCTAACGCGATATGTTATTGAATTTTTGATGTAGGTTCGTATAAAAATAATACTCGAAAATGCACAATTTAAACTTTGGAGTATAAAAATTATACTTTGTAGTATTTATTTGATATTTTTAAGTACAATTTATACTAAACCCGTTATACTACTTGAGTATATTTTTAAGACAACGCGTAGAAAGGTTAAATCCTTGTTTTTTTTTGGGTGTATTGAATATCAGTTTATTTCGAAAATACCTTCTCCAACCTGCAAGTCTATCAAGTCTTGTAAACTGCAAACCAAAGTACAATATATTCCTGGATGCCTCAACAATTTGCAATGTACACCCGCCGCCAAATCTTAATTCTTGTTTATTTGTTTATTCGTGGGAGAAAACCAAATTGCAGCCGGGGAGCTTTCGTAGATTTCAGCTACCTGCATGTGTTTTTTAAGATTTATTGAAGGCTAACTTTGGCCATTCTCCGACTTGGTTTTGTTTACAGCGAAAATACAATTGAAACACTGGATAGATGGGAAAATAATATTTACCTTTTTTTTGGGGAAAGGCTCCGAGGGAATTCTCCAAGTGGATCCAGCAACGGGAACCGCTCTCAGTGTCGCGGACTGGCCTCTCTCGCCTCGCGCTCTCTATCTTGCACACTTGACCGCGGCTCCGTTAAATCAACACACGCACACACACGCACGACGCACGGTGGGGAGGCAGTGCGTGCGAGGGGGAGAGGCGATGTGGGGGCTGCTGTGTGCTCCTTTCTCTTAGTTTTTGTCTATTTTTTGGCCCTCTGCTTTTTAGTTTTTTTGCTTCTTTTTTTGCGCGGAATTCGCGCATGTGCGGGAAAAAAGTAGTTGGCAAAAATAACAATAAATTTGCCAAGCAGAGTTGCGGATTTTTTTTTAGCACGAGCACAGTTTTTTGTATTTTTTAACGGTTTCTATTTTGATTTGCAGCGTTCGTTTACGTTTCGTCCTTTGACGTTTGATCTCTGTGTGTTTTGGTTTAATGCTGCCCAACGAAAGCGACTTTCTTTTTCGGGATTCAGAGCACGACTGACCGAAAACCCCGTGCTGAACTGGCTAAATAATATCTAAAAATCTGCTCCGCATAGTGCACTCGCAAAACCAACTCAAATTTGGACACTCAAATCGGAAATCTCAAAACTCAATTGCAAAGAAGAAACAAATGTCAGAAATGCAACAAAGCAAAGGCCCGAGAGCCGTTACAGCGAGCGGGCGAGAGCGAAATATTGAGAGACAGAGAGAGTTCGGAAGCGATTACAGAACCCGGGAGAAACTCACTCAAAACAACGGGATGCTGTAAGTGATTTGAGTCGAGTGAGAGCTGCTGCCCCAACCCCAAAAGAACGGCATCCCCATGGCTCACTCACCCTCTGACGCGGGCTCTTTCCCTCTCTCGCTTCTGCACCCACTCTTTCTCTCTCTCGGTGTACTCGTGTGTCGTCTAGTTCGCCATCCTTTTGGATGCATTTCGCCGACTGCAGCTGCCTTTTTTGGCTCTTTTGCCGTTTTTTGGCCACTCCGCTTCATTATTGATTATTGATTTTTGGCCAAGAGAGATGGTGAGAGAGATTAGGAGGTGGGGGTGGGGGTTAGGCGCCCTTCTTCGCCAATTGTTTTTTGGGCAACTTTAAGCCCAGACACATTAACAAGTTAGCTCAATGCAATTTGGCCGATGGAAAGTTTCGTCTGCACATTTCTTGTTGCTTTAACACATTTTCCGCACTCTGCGTGCGTGTCCTGTGGGTGTCCTGTGTGTGTCTCTGGGTGCGATTGTGTGCTTAATTAGGGAAAAGCTTTGCAACGATTAGGATTTGGAGATTTAATTTTAACAAGGACTTTTGCTTTTAACTCCCAAATTAATTAGAGCAATTAAAATGCTTGTTAGTTATGAGTTTATAAAAATATAGATTTAGGTTTTATAGATAAGTTGCTGCTTTTATTGATAAACTATTTAGTATAAAATTAATGGCAAATCCTAATCACATAAGCATTAATTAAATTGGTATTTTTTAAAGGGACCAAATGGTGCAAATGTTGATTTATTTCCACATTTTCACAGAAAACCTAAAAAACACAACATTCTAATGAAGCTTTGCAACGATAAGGATTTCGAGATTTAATTTTGACAAGGACTTCTGCTTCTAACTCCCAAATTAATTAGAGGAATTAAAATGCTTGTTAGTTATAGGGAGTTTATAAAAATATATATTTAGGTTTTATAGATAAGTTGCTGCTTTTATTGATAAACTATTTGGTACAAATTTAAAGACAAATCCTCATCACATAAGGATTAATTAAATTGGGATTTTTTAAAGGGACCAAATGGTGCAAATGTTGATTTATTTCTACATTTTCACAGAAAATGTTAACCTAAATCAAAAACAAAACATAACATTCTAATGAAGAACATGGCCTATGGGCAAAACAGCTGTACAGTGGTTCACAGCTTATTTTACCCAGGCTAGCTTTAAACTTAACATACCAAATATATTGCTTATAATTAAGTTTGTTTACTTTTAAGTTTGTCGAATCAGTAGACAAAATTCTTATAAACAAAATCTAATTAAATAAATAGAGAACGTTTTCATATGAAATTTATCTCTGGTCATTCCATATAAATCCGCATAAATGATTGTAATTATTAAAAATATAATACACAAAATTGGGGCAATTGGGCTTTGTCAGAAGGGGGTGGGGCATACATATGTAAAAGCAATGTTTACCCAACAAACTACATCCCAGAAAGCAAACAAAACGCCGTCGAAATGCAAATTACACAAGGTGTCCTGGACCAGCAGGACGATGAGGCTAGCGGGGCGGCGCACAGGTAGGCCAGAAGGACAGCGCAGACCTGCCATTGAGGCTGACATGGTCAACCGGATTAGAAACTGCAACCGGACTTAGCAGCAAGAAAGGATTAAAGGACGCGAGGCTACCTGAAGCGGCCCCGCCCAGTTCATTAATCCGCGCATCCGAAGAAGTGCGACTTCAACTCCGGCGGCCGACTCATCAACTGGAGCGGCGGAGATTTAAAAGCGATTTGCGCTAAACATCGCTTGGTAATCCAACATTACGCAGTACGCAGGACAGCATGCAGGACAGGATCACGAGGGATCAGCGGCGTTGATCCGCAGGATCCAGTTAGTCCCGAGCGATTAGCGCTCGCTGATCAGCCCGATTAGCGCTGCTTAAGCGGGCGGGTGTGAAGCAGCACTGATCCGCGTCTTGATCCTCGATCCTTCAGACAGACTTGATCCTTCTCGCTGCCAAGTTATGTAAAGTTGAGGCCAAAACGCATAACAAATATTCGGTAAGTCCCGACTCCGTCACGCTTGACCTTTTAATTGGGAGAGCAACCGATCGGGGATCGTGATCTGTGCAAACACAAACAGGATGATGATCATGATAGACTAATTGCCGCCAGTCCCTGCTCTATATGCAAATGATGCTTGACCTTTGGCCTGCCGCCGCCTTGAGATCTTCGCCACGAGGGGAAGATCAAGAGGGAGGATCCTCAGACATCTTTATCTACTGATCTTCGCATCTCCCAGATATATGCAAATGCATCTCCCGAAGGATTTTGCGGTTGACCGATTCGCCCCTCAAGGATCTCATTGGGATCTGCTTTTTGTGTTTTGATTTGGCGCACTCTCGGCCTGACCTTTATCCTTATCCCTCGGTCTGTTGAGATATCACCTTGAGTTCGTAAGCTGATTTCATGCCCAGGATGATTTGCCATTTCTCTTGAGTTTTCTGAGTTTTTTCTTCTTTGGCTAATTTTTTGTTTGTGTGGTTTATGCACGGAGAGGAGATTTGGCTCTTTGATCTTAAGTGCAAATTGGTTTTGCTACCACAATTACTTGCTTTCAAGCGCTACTGAAGGTACTTTAGGTCATATTCTATTTTTTTAAGGCAAATTTGGTTATTTTACGGATATTTCTTAATATTAACATTCTTTGGGAATTTGAGTTAAGCATGAAATAAATGTAGAATTCTGTTTTTATTACACTTCTTCATTTATTTAACTCATAATTCCATAATTAAAAAATAAAGGACTAAATTACGCACTGTTTTTACCGAAAAATATTATGTTTGACTTTTTGAGAGTTACGAAATTTTTAAAAGTCTGTATTATTTTATTAAGGGTTTGATTTAAGCTTAAAATACATTTAAATTCTGTTTTTATCAAATTCTTAAATTAATAAAACACTGAATTTCGATATGTATCACCAAAGAACTCGCTAAAGCTACGGTTTTACCAAAAATGTATTTTCTGGTATGAGATTTTAAAGGAGAGACTGATTGACGAGGCTTAAATCCTTAAAAAAAATGGAATATAAGGAAAATTTAGCATCATACGTATTTTTTTGGATTTGTAAGATCTACCTTAATTAAAGAATTAAAGAAATTATTCACTGAATATTCATCTTAGTATCGTGTTGCCTCTGCAAAAATCCCTTTGATCATTTCATAAATACATTTTTCAGATCATGCGCAGCCTGATTATTTTCAAATGATTTTATTCCATTTTAGAAAACCCTTACAAATTCCATGTATAAAATGTATCTTCGCAAAATGCTTGCTAATTCTGACTCGACATTTTTTCCTGCATACATTTTCTTGTTTTCATTTTCATTATTCAGTCGGTTTTTGCTTTACTTAGGTAACGAAAAAAAAAACACTTGCCAAACCCTGTACCATGTTTGCTTGCCAATTCTGCACACTTCAAGACCCTGGCCTGGTCCCTTAGCAAGCCGCAGAAAATTTGCATTTTGGCATAAATCAAAATGTGAGAAGTGCTCGCGACGTTACGCCCACCAAAAAGGACGAAATTCCGCCGAAATGTTATGGTAAGCATGGAAGGTTGGCCATCGGCGTTCGGTCGCCCAACATCCGTAAATCCTTTTTTAGCACGAAAACCCGAAGGATTAAAAAAGGAAACTAGAGCAGAGAGGAGGCATGGACTGGGCCGAAATAGTTGCTCTAATTTTCATTGTCCGCCTTAATGGCTCCGCCGTACAAAAGCGTGAAGGACAACGGCAGGACGCGGCATGACAATTGTCTGGCTGGATTTCCAGCCGACACGCCACGAGATTTTATGGAGGCGAATCGCTTTGCATGTCGTCCTCACAGAGCAGAGCATTTTGTTTCGGTTTCGCTTCAGGTTTGTTCCTGGCCAGGTAAGATCGCTTCACAATGAAAATAGCTGGAAAATCGCGAGAATCTTCTATAGATCTAAGGAGATACAATATCCGAGCGTCTAATGGTCATTAGAGAGCGGTCCGCTCTACTTACAATTGTAGGCGAGAGGCCCTTGCCCGAAACTTAAAAAACGTCGCAAAAAAGAAACGGTGGACTTCCGCGTAAAGGATCCTGTGTTCCTTTCTCCCTGATTTTTTTTCTCTTTGTGGTCATAAAATATTTAGTTTTTTACGACCAGCAGGTAGATCGCTGCCGTTTTTTGTGTGTGCGTCGGCGTACCTTTAACCCTTTCACCATTAAGAAAAAATCGCATCCTGGGAGTGTCCTTGCCAGTTTCCCTCGAACCGTCCAGCGATCTTTTGCGTTTTCTCTTCTTTTTGTTTCCAGCTAATGTCTGTTTGTGTCCCTTTGTGTTCTTTATGACGCCTCGGTTGTGTCTTTTTTATGGCGTCCATTGTCCTCCAGCGTCCTTTTGCGTGGAACGGATGGAATACTTCCTCAACCCTTTGCCGGACAGTGGAAAGTTGGTGCTGTGGCCGAAGGAAGGGGTTAAGTGAAAACCATTGCACTTTTTACGAGCCGCTATCTTCCCGGAACGTCTGTTTTTGGTCATTAGGCGAAAGGGTTAAGTTATATTTGGCTATGGTTGCGTTTATGGGCAGGGTATTCAAATTCAAAGGGTTAAGGGAAGATAGATAAGGGTTGAGTCTAAGGAAGGCAATTCAAAAGAGACGGTTTCCACTGCTAGCTAAGTTTCGGGAAAAAACCTGTAAGGCTAAAGGTAGACATTATTTTTTAACCTTGATTATTTTAGGAACTTATGGTATATATATATATTTTATTTTATATATATATTTTATTTATTATATTTATTATATTGTTATATAAGCCCTATAGATTGCTGGAAAGAAGATAAGAGGCAGAAAAAAGCCTAGACCGAAAAATCTAAAATAAATAAGAATTAAAATATAAATTGTAGATGATTTATCCATGTATTGCTGCAAAATAGACTATTTTTTTGGAAAGACCAACCAGCAGTCATAACGGATTGACAAAAACATCTAGAAGGGAACCCAAATATTCGGAAATCTAGAATATGAGAAAGAAATAAAGTTGGATTTAATATTAGGGCTTCCTTTATAGATCCTGTTCTGGCCATGGAGTTCTCTTGCTGCATCCAGAGGATATTAAAGTATTAGTTCACTTATAAATGTTTTAAATCAATTCTTACCCCCCTGAAATAATAAATGCAATGCATTTTTCCATAAACCTTTTAGGAAATCATTTTAACGGCCATCCCTAAGTAACTGCCCGAGAATTAAATTTCTTGAAAAACCCACAAATCATATGCGATTCTCCTGGCTGAACATTTGGCGCGATTACATTCGTAATTCGCTGGAAATTAAGGCCACTAAGTCGCCAGTGAAATGAATTCGGACAAATGTAAAACGGATTTTTGAATCGAACCGTCGGGGCGAGTCGTCGCGACCATTGTCCATTGTTGTTCCCAAAAACCTAGAAACGAACAGAACGAACCCAAATCCCGAGCTTAGGCAATCGGCATTGGGAAATAAGCGCCAAATATGTCCCACTCCCCGGGCACCCACCCCCGGTTCCCGGTGATCCTGGGACCAGGACATACATATATGCCATCGTCTAATCAGTCCGCATTTTCACACTTTCGTGACCCCTGCGGTGCCCACAGATGCGGATTTCGATCGGGGTTGGCCGTCGACCATTGGTCAAAAGCGGACTAAAACATAACAAAGTAAAAATAAAATAAAAATAAAATTGAGAACGCGCGCCAGCGTCCTGTGTCCATCCTGCGCCTGTGACCCCTTGTCAGCGTCAGGCAGAGGTTAAAATTAATGCGAATACTGTGAATGTGCCGGGGAAATTGCATCAATTCGGGGTCACGGCTAAGACGAAGCCTCAAGGAGAGCCCGGAATATATAGGGGTGGCTGGGGTCAAATTTATGGGCCGACATTGAAAACTGTAACAGTCGAGCGAAGGATTTTCGCAGCTCGAAAAATTTACGCCTCATTGTTTTGCATGTTTGAGAAATGGTTTTCCGGGTGGGGTTAGAGCGATTTTAATTGACCATTGGGCATCAGCGACCGTGACCCTCACCCGGAACCGAACCGGGTCGCTTGACCTTTTTTTCTCCACTCGTCTTGACATCGGGCAGCATTTAAATAATTTTTCATTGCCAGCCAGGATTGTTTTTATTGCAAATGCCATTTAATTGTTGACCCCTGAGAGTATTCCCTTCCCGAAAATGTAACGTATTTTTGCAACGATTTTTGGGACATCAGCCGGGCGACGGGCAGCTGTCCATTTACCGCCCAAGCTCTTTCGGTGAGCCCAAGAATTAGCTAATGGCCGGGCATTTGTAGACGAAAATGTTGGTAATGGTTGGGCCGCCGGCGAACTAAGCCGGAAAACGTACAGCGCAAATGCGAATAAAAAATTGAAGTTCTTACGATAAATATGCGAGCCTATTAGTCGCACAGTCAACGCAATGTCGAGAGAACGCCGAAAAACATGGCCGAGAGCAGGAGGCTTTTAGCCTCCGAGGCAAAGCCCATGCCAAGCGTTGAATAAGTAATTCCTTTCCTAGGACTGCGGCCATGCCATCATCAGGACGAATCCCCGGATCCAGGGACTCTCGCTCAAGCCAAGCCAAGGTGTGGGTGCCAAGAACAAAAGGCATAAAACGTTAGCACGGCTCCAGCGAAAAGGAAGCCAAAGGACAAAGCAGAATATTTTATTTTCTAATGAATGCGTTGAAATGCCAGATTTCGGAATCATTTCAGAGAAAGCTTATTGACAGAGGCGTTGGATACCCTGTGCTGAATCTAAGTGATATAGTCACAGGATGAAAGATTTACATCTTGAAGTTTGATTCTCATTGGATTTTTTTTCTAACTTTTTCTAAATAAAATTCTTTATATTTTCGATCTATGAAGTCGGAGATCGGTTACTTTATTTTTAAAATCTAGTTTTCTTTCTGTTTTCTGTTTTTTTCTGTATGTTTTTATTGATAAATACTTATTCCTTTAATAATTAAGCTTTGTATAAATAATCTGGGCTGCTGAGAACTGTGGAATAAAATATTATATTTTAAATATAATATCTACACTAAATCTGGTACATCAAATGATTTATTGCATACCTTTAGACACCTTCTTAAGTGATTTCAAAACCCTATTAATTTCTAGGGCACCCCGAATAATTATTAATAATTGTAGGAATATACAAAGCAGAAAACCTTAAAGATGCAAACACATTTAATATTAGGCGTAAAAAAAGCCCCACCTATGAGCTTCGAAAATATATATTCCAATTCCCACAAGGCTTCTCTTCTCTAAGGACCATTTTCCATTATTATTATACCCCAAACTAAACCAATAAATGGCTCATATCCATTGCTGCCCGAAAAAGAAGAAGCTGCATTAACACTTGGTCCCCCATTTCCCGCATCCTCATCCTCAACCTCATCGTTCTACCTATGTATTTTCTGCCATCTTTTGGGCTTACCGCTGGAGTGTAAACACCACTGTCATTTATTTTCGTATTATCATAATGAGGACTCGTATATTTTTATGTGAATTTCTTGCTTTTTGTGCCAGAAACATTCACGCGGCAAAAACCAACCACCCCCAAAAAGGGAGATCCCCTAATTCCACCCACCCAGACATGTGTCACCCAGTCACCGTGTATGTGTATATATATATGTACGTGTAAAAAAGATATCCAAGCAAAAATAAAAGTAAAACACAAAAGCAGTTTCGCATTGGCAATTTGGTTCTGTTGTTGTTAAATTATCACCCAGTTCGGGGCCATATATAGAAACTATAGCCACCCCAAGTGGCGTGGCTTGGCTATTTATGCATCCTCCCACAAGCACCCCGGCAATCCAAGCAGATTCCTTAGGAGTGTAGCGAACTATTTTCAAGGGGGATTCAACTTCAAGAGATTGCATTCAGGTTTAGTTTGGCGTTTAGTAAGGACTCCTTGCCCTCGAGGTTTAGTTGGTTTAATTTAAAAAATTAACCAATTAAATCTTTAAGTCCCTAACTAGTTCTAGCTTAAAACGGATGGTAAATCAATGAAATTTAGTTTAATTTGGCATGGCTATGTTTAATTATTATTTATTCTTTATTAAACATAATAAAAAACTCTAATTAATAATATATTTATATAGTTTCTTATATATTAAATAATAGGATACTTCTGCATATTGTAGAGAAAATTGTTCCCTTTTGCCTAAGCCCCTGGTTTCAGACTCTTCTTCTGTTTAGCACGTGCTATTGCAATTGACGTTAACAACTCGGATTCTTATTCGTTTTCATCCCAGAGGGTTAGCTCTATGATTTATTCTGATGTTGAGTTGTATGCATACATAAAACAATATTTAAAGGTTAATTTACTTAAATATTTCTTTTATTTTTAAATATTTCAAATCACTTTTCTAAGTACCTCCTATTCCCTCTTTCCCAACTTCTTTGTTCCATGGCCTTTTCTTATCAGCAAACAATTTAAAGTCACAGAAAAATTGTAAGTCCCCCAAATCGGCAGAAATAACTTCAGTAGAAATCGAGTAAATAAACTGTAAGTCAAACAAGATTTATAAAACAATAAAAAAATATTTGTATTCGGAAATCTGACTTTTCTGTTTGCTTGCACTGATAAAAATGAAAATCGTCTGGATTTGTTTGCTCGTTTGGTCAGTCAACTTTTTGCGTTTAATGGAAAATTTTCGGAATAACAAGAGATAGCGAGATGGAAAAACTTTTGCGACTTACATTAGAATTTCTGCAATTAATATAATTATATATTTATTTTACTTTAAAGTATTTGTTCTCTGACACACGATTTGTTACAGTCAACGGCTCTTGCTCGTAGAAATTCTTTTATGTGACTTACTATATATACAAGATATATTTCTTATGGCATTCTTCATGTGACCAACAAGCCATTGTTTTGATTGGTATAAGTATAAATATAGTAAAGCTTGACACGCTTTCAAGGCAAGACAATAGTTATCACCTGTGGAGGTCCCAATGCCAAAAAATCCTTCCGAAGGAAACGTTGCTGCTCCTGAGGGCTTATTATTATTATTATCCCTAAAGACCAACAGATCCTGAGCTTATAAGGAAACCGATTTCAAGGGATTAGCGCTCACCTGTGAACGACTGCTAGTCAAAGTCCTCGATTTGTCCCAGTCGGAAAAGTCTTTTCTGGAAAATTTAAGGCATGGACGGGAGATATTTAAATGTCTTAATCCTTCTATATGCATCTATAATTTTAAGCAATTATATCAGCATTGTTGAACTGAAGTCCGAGATGTTTGCTGAATACCTGCTGGAAAATCAGGAGATCGTTGTTTCTAAAGGATCCTCTGGTATCCCTATATTCGCCCCTTTGAGTTTCCATAAGGGATTATACTGATTTATTCAGTAAATCCCAACCTACACTGATTAATTTGTATTTAGACTAAGTTATGGGGATTCCAAAACTCCGCTATTTGTATCCGAATAAGCATTCCTGTATATTTGTGAGTATTTTATTTTTGGAGTTTATTTTGGAGTATATAATTTATTTAATTAACAAACTATAGCATTTTATGCTTAGGAATTATTATTATGAAAATAGGTTCCCTTGGCGCTTTTGCAAAAAAAACTTTAAAAATTCGCTGCATACTTTTGCGGGCTATAGAAGAAAGCCGACTCGTCGTCAGCCAATAACATTCTACGAGTAGCGCCATTTCTATCAGCGCCACGCAAAAACTAATTCCACATAATGGGCCAATCTACATAAAAAATCGCTCGCTCGGCCCGCCGGATTTTCCACCCCTCCTCGCAGCCTTGCCGCCTCGGCTGCCATCAAAAAATCGATGGGCGGAATGGGAATGAGTCACTAAAGTTGCCACCCCGCATAAATTTCCAAATAATGTAATGCTAAAAAAAAATGCGCTCACAGGAGCGAGCGAGAGAGTGAGCGAGGCACTGAGTGGGAGAGGGAGGGGAGAACCAGGGGGAGCAAATAGAGTTCGAAATCATGAACCATAGAAAATGAAAATCCACCCTCGAAAAAAGTTGCCAACGTTTTTTCCGTTCGTTTTTATTTTGTTTTCCTTCCTCTCCCCCATTGTTTTGTTTAAGTGGGCAAAAAAGAAGAACGCAAAAAGCACTGAGTGGGTGTGTTGTTGTTGTGTGTGTTAAGGGTGGCGAAAATACACATATATATATTAGTGTGTGTGTGTGCCTCGTTGTGAGTGGGTGGAAGTGGGCACTACACTCAGCGTGTGGAGATGCTCCTTGCAGATCAGAAATAATTTTTCTTCGGATCCTAGCAGATACTTTTGCTAAATTTATAAATAATTTTTTCCATAGCCTTACAAAAACATTAAAAAAAAAAATTTTAATCAAGCTTTAATGTTAAAATTACACAGCGTTCGTTCAATATATTGTTTCTTACAAATGAAAAGCTTCAAGGTTAAGTTGCTCTTAATAATTATAAAATATCTTAATAACTTTTAAAACATCTTAAAAAAATATGTATATCAATTCTTTTTACAACACCCTTCTAGTGATCTACTTTATAAATTCTGTGACAATATCAAAAACAAAAAGTGACAAAGGAATTAAAAAGCTAATTAAAAAGTTTCTAAAAAAATCTGGTAAGCGAACTAAATTTAATATATGGCGTGTTTCAAAAATGTCTAGAGTCTAGACCTTAAAAATCTCGCCATCATTTTATTGCATACTTTTAGACACATTTTAAGAGATTTCAATACCGTAGTAAATTTGTTTTCTTTTATAAGGCGCCACATCTTGTAGCATACTTTTGGACCGCAGCTCAAGAGTTTTCAAAAATCTAAAGCGATTTCTGTGGCAGCTCTGTATGTTTTTTTTATGAATATATTTAGATCACTTTAAACAATATAAGTACAAATAAATTAGTATAAGACATAAAGTTTTAGTTATTATTTGTATAGTAAAAATGTCTAAAATTGTTGTCTTTGGCTTTAATAACTAACTATTTACTGTCTCTATGCATAGCAAAACAATTTAATAAATTTTTCTGTAGCTTAGGAACAAAAATAAATATTTTGTCAGATTTTAAGACGCTTTTTTTCTGAGTATATTGGTGGATGGTTCTTTCTATATGTGACGGTTTCGCTTTGTTTGCAAAACAATCAAAAGCGAACGGAGTCGCCAGACCCCTCAGTTCCCAGTTCTCCGGACTCGGGCCCGTTGACATCGTTGGCGACATTAAATATTGCTAAGCGTTCTTTCTTCTCCCTGCCTCCCATCCCCCCGATTTCCACCGCTTTCCACACATTTTTTGCCAGGCCAAACCAATTTCAAGCATATTTTTATGAGTCCTCTGTGCAGGCGGGCGGGTCAACAAAGCCCGTTGGCTTGGCAGGCGCAGCAGCTTTAGTTTATTTTGCAAACGTGTGCCATCGACCACGCCTCCCCGACCTCGACCGCCTCCCCCAAAATCCAGGATGCGGAGTCCGGAGCCATGTGCTAGACGCTAATAACGTGGCCGGTCAAAAAGCGGCAGGAAATGGCTGGGGTCCAGGGTCGAATCCTGCCGAGAGTTTTGGCATCACTTCCATATGGCCGGATTCCCTTGCTCCAGCCTGAACGTGAGGGCAATGAAGCTGCTAAGAAACGTTCCTGTGGAAATTGAGAATTGGTTAGTGTATTACGAACTGGTAGTTAAGGGACTTGGGTCACTAGCTCTAGCGAAATTCAATTTAGATTGGTAAGAAATGGGAATTTACTCAAGATAAATCTGTGAAACCAAAATGGATACAACATTTTAATTTAATAATCAAATGCCTTAGCATATCATAAAATAATAATTTAAATAAGGTTTTAAAATCCGAATAATAATTATTTTTAAGGAGAACCTAGGAAGGTTTTAATATTTCTAAGTTCTCACCCATACACTTACATTCGTCCAATTATTATAAATTCAATTTCAAAATTTATTGTAAAAATCTTATAAAACAAGCTTATATTTGCTCATAATCAGTTTACTAAAAAACAAAAAATTTCCAAATTGGGATTGATGGTTGACGCCAGATTTTTAAACCTGATCTCCCTATATCGGATCCGAATTATCTTTAAATATAGATAATTCTGAAAGTTTTAATCACTTATCGTGACCGAGTAATATAGAAAACACAAACCCTGCAAGGAATAAATATTGACAACTGTTGCAACTTCTTTATAACATTTTAATCAGGCGACTACTTTTTCTTAGAATTATCGAAAGACCTTCCAAATAATATCACAATAATTAAAAATCGCATATTAAGTAAAAAACATTATAAAATCTATTTAAAAAGCGAAAGCAATCCAATAGTTTCTTTAAAAAGCTAATTGCTATAAGCTTTGCTGGTGATAAATTCCGCTTAATCATGGCAGCTTCATTGCTTACATTTTGACTGCGTTTTATGTGCCTTTTTAGCAAATTACAAAAATGCGCCATTTCTAATTTGTGTGTCCCTTTTCTGTTCCTGTTGTTGTTGTTGTTGTTGCTGCTGCTGCTGTTTGTTGCTTTTGTTTTCATTTCAGGACACACAAAACCGTGCGCCTATAAACCAACAACACAACGACAAATAACGGAAATGACAAAACAGAAACACACACACACACACGAGGAGAATTTTCTGCGTTCAGCGTTCCAACACACCGCCCCCACCCGCTGTCCACCCACTTTGGGCCGCCCCTTTTCCCACATGCCCAAAAATATGCAACATTTTTTATATGTTTCTGCTTCACAAAACTTTTGCGCAGGCAGCAGCAGCATCATAAAATTTTTTTCTGCTGCTGCTGTCACTTTTTTCCTCCGTTATTGTTGCTGTTGCTCCGCTTTTGGTTTGTGGCCAGGCTTTTATGTGGCTCTCCGCCCGTGTTTGTGTGTGTGTGTGTGTGCCAGAGTGTGTGTGAGTGCTTTTTATGACCCAATATGGCCGCCACAAAGCGCCGTACGTGTTTGCTTGCCCGTGTCCGGTCTCCGGTCTCCGCTTTCCGCTCGCCACTCTCCAATCCCACGGCCTCTTGGAGACAGTGATGCCGAAGATCCTTTTTCTAAATTCGGATACATTATCCTGAAGAAAAGTTAAAAAGTAATAAATATGGTCGCAGTGCAACAAGGCCCTCGTAATAATAATATTAATATAGCCACACCTGATTATCATTATTATTATTACTTGGGTTTATAAAACCAATTAGTTGCCATAGTATTTCTATTAAATATAATATAATATGTTAAATGAATTAAAATTAAGTGTATGATTATGCATTGTAATATTTTATTTTTTAGTTTGCGACCTTTTAATTAAGTGATTATTTTAGGGCAACGTTTTCTGGCCTACTTTTAGACACCATTTTAATTGCTCTTTATTCTACATCGATTTCTGCGGCACTCCTGACTTAAACAGTTTAGAAAATGGTTTAAGTTAAAGAACAATACCTTAATATTATTAAACATATATGTGTATGGGACCTATACCATTTTTGGTTCAATAATTCGACTCCTAGTTTCCCTTTCAACGTTATAACTTCTTAAAGGGTTCTTAGGAAACAGACCATTTCAAAATCGGTAAACAAGAACCTGCCAAAAAAGGCTACATAACAGTAAATTGGCATATATGGTATGTATATTATTTATAAAACAACATAATTACTCATAAAATTTAATATTTTAGAGAAAGATTAGAGAAACATCAGATTGACAGATTTCTTTCAACTAAAGGCAATTCAGCTTCCTTAGAAAAACTCCAAGAAGTCAGCACTAGACCGAGTGCGGGTTTATGAATTATATAGATTTTTATGCGGTCGCATATTATTTTTGTTGCCTTTTTTGCTTCTCCGTCTTTTTTGTGTGCTGTCCTCCGACTGCTGCTGCTGCTCGGCTTTCGTCTCCTTGGAACGGGGCGCAATAAAAATGTCTTTTTATGTGTACGTTTGTCTCCTATCCTGGCCAAAGGATCTCGCCCCGGTTTCATTTTCGGTTTCGGTTTCGGTTCCTCCATAATGGCCGCCTTCAGGCGGCATGTTTATGAATACGCTTCGACTTTGCTCCGCTTTACGCCCTGTGCTTTACGAGTCCTGGTACTGGCGCAGCTTTTATTATTCCTATTTTCATATATATTACACTCTCCATTTTTGGCTGTTATTTTTTCGTTCCTCTCTGGCGCTGGCTGCTGTTGTCATTTTTGCATTAATTTCATATTTGGTTTACGGCTATGTGTATGTGCGTTGAGTTTTTCTTGCCGCTGCTGTTTATTTCGCATAAATAATAAATATTTTTGGTTATTGCGTCTGCACAGTATTAATATTATTTCCAGCGCACAAACACACACACACACATGACTTGCGTGCATCCTGCGAACCGCAGGACTCATGGCCGTGAGCTTTAATTTCGGCTCATTTTTCGTTATCAAAACACTATGTTTATGTCCGTGTATTTGTTTTTATTTCACTCATCTGTACACACATCCGCACACGCACATATATACGCATATACTTACAGTCTCGTAAATATTTGCAATTAAATATGCCAAAAATACAACAACACACGCACGCATTTCCCACTTGCATTTACCAATTTGGGCCATATTTGGTGCAGCAAAAAAAAATATCTACGAACTATGTATGCTGTAATTTTGGGCTTTCCAAAAATTCGTTAATTAAAAATTTCATAATTTACACAGCCGTTAAGTATTTGTTGGAGTATTTTTGGATATCAATTTCAATGATTCAAGCACTACTCTTGACCCCCAACAAGAAATGGACAAAAATAGGCAACTTATTTCACTAGCTTGTCTTTTTTGGGGAATGTATTATTCATTAAAAATTATAACTAGCATAAAAAACAAAAGTAACAAGTACTCAGCTCAACTGTGATATAATCTTAAAGTTATGTGCGTTAAATAGGAAGACAGGAAGACATGGCTGAATCAACGGGTTTGATTATAACCACTTTAATCTTACAATACAAAAAAAAAATGTTGCAAGGCAAATGTGGCTAGGAACATGTTGAGCAACACCCATTTGTACTGAACACACATTAATGTTGCAAAGATTCCACATGCATAGCCATTTTATTATTTAATAACTTCATGTGTATCATTCAATTGCAATTTTAAAGCAAACTTGACAACCCTATAAGATTGTGGTAGTTTAAGCTTATATAGTTTGTGAGATGGAGGTGTACATATTCTAAACGGGCAGACGGACATGGCTAAATCGGTTGGCACTAAGTTAAGCTATGGGCATCGGGTACAAAAATTAATCATTATGAAAACAAAATCCGAAATTTCACTTTTAAATTGATCTAACTTTTTATTGAATAATTTGTTTGATTAACTTACTATTACTCATATTGTTTTAAATATTTTATTTAAAAGTAAACCACATTTCCTGAATGCATTGTAACTAAGTAAAAGTTCGTAAAAGGAATTTCAGTTTATTAATCACCTAATGAGTTTTTACAATTAGATTAGCAAGCAGACTGTAAGTAAGTACATCATGATCACAGGTGCGCTTGGCAATATAGTTAGTGATTACTAATCTTGCCTTATCTGAACAGTTTTATTATACCCTATCAATCGGGCATGTGAACTTTGATAATGGAAACTACTGAAAGTAGTGTTCTCAATATGCACTTAAAGTGCACTTAATGTGACTTTGTTAATACTGTTTTGAAATCGGAAAGTTAAGAAGTAAAATTAATTTATTTTAACATTTTTAAAGGAAATATGTATTTCTTAGATATGTAACAATTTGTTCTAAAAAAATAATAATTTATAGAAAAACATATTTTATCTAAAAAAATTCTTTCTTTAATACTTTGTACTAAAGAAGTTGGAATAATGAATAATTTTTAAAAATGTAAGTCAACTTTTCCAGAGATGTCGATAAATCACTTTATTCAATATTTTAATCTACGTTATTAAAAATAAACATATAAATATTAAGGCACCGAAAAAGATAATATAAATTATGTAAAATTCAATATGTTTACCGTCCATCTAAAGTTTTCATTAAAAAGCGTACTTACAGAAATTCAATAAATGATAAATAATAAAATGAAGGTTCGATTTTGAATTACTTTTAAATATGATTCGTTAAAAAGCTTAAATAGGTGACTCAATTAAATGGAATTGTACACTTATCAAAATATCTCGTCCCACTGTGCTCAATGTACCGGCGGCACATGCAATCGGGGTCAGCGTCATGTAAACAAATCAAGTGCATGTGCACCGGACTAGGGACAGGACTGCGATGGGCGGCTTATCAGCGCGTGGTAGTGGCGTAGAATAGAATGATTAAAGTGCCGTTGACAGCTAATCGTCTTGCTCAAAGTGCGAGATATTAAACCAAATGTATTTCAATTACAATTGTAGCGCACTTAACATTAGGTCCCAGTGTCGCGATCAAAGAGAAACGAGTAAGAGAACGAAGCGAGGAAACCAGAGGCGTGCCATTAAAATGTACTATATGTTTCACGAAGGGAGCAGTTTAATAGATAAGAGAAAATAATGAAAATTATGGTACAATTGAAACGTAAATCCAGAGTTTTATTCTTGAAATATTTTATTTGAGGAGTCCTTGATTGGATTAATGAATAGTAAAATGGTTGGTAATAAAGTTTGATCATTTATACGATTATATTTAAATAAGAGAAGCCAACTACTTTAAATAGTTAATAACAACAAAATAAATACTTAAACGGTATTAAAATAATTTACAAAATATTTGTAAAGCGTTTTTTTCCATAAATTGTTAGTCAATGTTTAATAAAAAACAAAAAAAAAATAAAGATCCTTATAAGAATATGTTTATTAATAATGAATTAATGTATAATAATGTTAAATATATTATGTAATCATGGACATTTAAAATAACATTTTATCTTGTATTAATACGTAATCAAAATTACAATTTTACAGTGACGCTGTATTTAATTTAACCTAAGATCCCCTCTTTTCGACGCCCCTGCCTGCTAACTCAGCCAAGCGCCGTTATCATCGCGGATTTGAAAACAGCCAGCTCAGCCAGCAAGCCTCTACATTGTGCAAACTGACGTCCCCGGGGGCAGTCGCCGAGATCGGTTGAGTAACGCGGCTATAAAAGCGAACAAGTGGCCAGGATTAGCTACAAAGAACAAAGGGCTCCAGTCATGGCCACCGAGAAGCAACAGAGGCACGGAGAGAAGCAGGCGGAGGCGGAAGCGCAGGTGGAGGCCAGGTTGCCCGACCTCAGTTTTGTGCGCGAGAAGTTGCAAAAGTTCCAGTCCAAGATGCTGCAGGACTTTGACCAGCGACTGTCCTGCATGGTAGAGGATGTCCTTCAGGATTTGCGTCAACAGGAGCTACGCGCCCACGAGTTCCCCAACTTTGAGAGATCGAATTCCAAGAGCACTTGGCACAATCGCGTCACCAGCACAGCGCCCGCGGACGTCAGCGACTCACCAAATGGTCATGCAAATGGAGGAGCAGGCACAACGACGGCGCCGGCGCACCAAGCCCAAAAATCCGCCCAAAATCAGCGACGAAGGCTGCCCGAAAAGGTTTTCGTGGCGCGGGAATCGTATCTCACCGCACTGCTGCAGGTGGAGCACATGCGCACCATCTACCACATCTTCTACATTATTCTGATCATGTTCTTGCTGAACGTGATCTGCCACGATTACTTTGTCGACGGGCGGTTCGACCTCGGCCTGGGCACTTTTCGGGGTGGACTGCGTCGCCTGCACTGGGTAATGGGCACTTGGCTGCTGGAGCATGTCTTTGTCCTGGCGCTGTACTTTGCCTTCCAGGGCTGGGCGATGGTCAGGCACAAGCTGAAACCGCACAGTAAGTGATGGGGGAAAAGGGCGGGGACTAAGGACTATTTTTATTATTATTTTATTATTTATAATAATGTAGTAAAAGCTTCTGTAAACTTTATTTTATTTTTGTAGGACTATTAAATTCACTTTTTCAATTACCTTTTATTTTGGTATGATCCTTTGAGCCTTTGATTTTGTTTTGAATTTGGTTTATTAGTATTTGAAAAGTGTTAATAACCATTTAAGCATTTGATTTAGTTTAGAATTTGGTTTATTAGTATTTGAAAAGTGTTTATGACTCACATAAAGCAAAGGTGCTTCATCAAAAATATGTCTTCCGACATATTAACCTTTATTTAGCTTTTATATTTTAGGAATTTGTAAATGGCTTTTATTACGCACTTAACCAGCCTGAGGTGACGACTTCATTTGAACCATATAACGATAAGAGTTAAAGGCCATCGGGCTTAAACGATTAAACTCTCGCATTATTGGCACATAATATGATGGATTAGAGTTTAATTAATATATATTTTGAGATAAGGTTTCAAAACAACAAAAGGATAAGAGGTCTTCCGATTTTAAATAACCTTTTTAAATACTACACCTAATGGCTCCCTCTCTTTTCTTACAGGCTCCCTCCAGCGCTTTTGGTCACACAGCTGTCTTATCCTGTATGTCAGCTCCCAACTGGTGTTCTGCTTCGTGGCCAGTTCCCTCTGCTTGAAGTTCGACCTGCCCTTTGTGAGCGGCTGTGTCCTGTTGCTGGAGAGCACCCGCCTGCTGATGAAGATGCACGCCTTTGTCAGATACAATGCGGCTCGAGTCCTGGCTGGGAAACCGAAGGAGGAGGATCCGGATCAGGCGAATGAGAAGCCCACAGGACGCCCTTATGTGCCGCCCTTGAGCTGCTACATCTACTTTCTGTTTGCACCCACTCTCATCTACCGGGACAGCTATCCGCGCACCTCCCACATTCGCTGGAAGTTCGCCCTGAATCGCCTCCTGGAGGTGGTGGCCATTGCCTTCCTCTACGCCTTCATTCACGAGCGGCACATCCACGAGCACTTCGGGCAGTACGGCCTGGAGCCGATGGACGCCTCACAGCTGATCCTTAAGCTGTTCGGAATGCTGCTGCCCAGCGCAGTGATCTTCCTTTGCGGCTTCTACCTGATCCTGCACTCGTGGCTGAACTTCACCGCGGAGCTGCTGCGCTTCGGCGACCGGATGTTCTACAAGGACTGGTGGACGTCGCACACGTATGATGGCTACTACAGGAACTGGAACGTGGTGGTCCACGACTGGCTGTACGAGTATGTCTACAAGGATATGTACGTGTACGTGTTCCGGGGCTCCAAATTGGCCGCCTCGCTGGCCGTGTTCATGATCTCGGCGCTGGTGCACGAGCAGGTTCTCGGCTTTGCCCTCCAGATGTTCTTTCCCGTCATGTTCTTCTTCTTTGGGATTGTGGGCGTTGCGCTGGTGTTCCTCATGCGGAGCGCTCCCAAAGTGCTGGGCAACGTCTTCCTGTGGTTCTCCCTAATCTCGGGCAACGGCATGCTGATCTCGCTGTACGCCATGGAGCACTACGCCAAGAAGAACTGCGATCTGAGCTACGAGAGCTGGACGGACCACCTGTTGCCGGCGTCGTGGCGCTGCTACAATAAGACATATTAATTAAAACCCTCTACTCTTAACTGTCCGTACACTTGGCGTACGCTTCGATTGTATTTTAGGTAAATAAACTAATGAAATTAACATCGTATATGTAGGTTTCTTTGAACTTGCCAGCTCCTAAAGCTATGGAAACTAATTTTACATCAGGATGCCTGATGCTTAACTTATGAAATACTGCGTGAGCATTTGGAGACTTCCTGAGTGACAATGTCTGATCCAATCCCGTCTTAAGCGCACACATTCGCCCGGTTCTGCGATTCGGGCGCAGCTGCCACCTGTGGCGCCGCAGCTTCGCGCTTGCGACGGAAGAGAATCACATGCGGCTCTGGCGCATGGACCATGTAGTGCACCCATCCAGGACTCTGCTGGACGCCCAGGTTGCGCCACTCCGTCTCCGTCATTAGGTGAGCCTTGGGTACATGTTTGGCCAATTCCGCAGGCAAAATGACGTGCCTGCAAGAGATCATTGTAATTGGTTAAATATTGTCTTTGTGCTGGCTAATACCGTGTGCTCCCACCTGTACTCAAACTTGTCATCGAAGTATTTGTCCGAGTACAGAATTTGATCCGCCATTGATCGCAGGACTTCGGCAAACACAACCTGTTGAAAACACAAATTAATAATAATGAAAACAACAATATTTGACTAAAATGCACTAAATTATCTCAGATAAGACCAAATTATCCAACACTGCTTATATACAGTAATATATCGCTTGTTAAAAAATGTAACAATAGTTCATAGATTATTAATTACACGCCGCTAATGCTATTATTATTAAAATTAAGCACAACACGTACCAAAAAGCAAACAAATCTCGGGTAAATAAAACAAATTCCACAACTCAGAAATCGTCTACAGTGTGACCGCCTCCCTTCGATAAAGATGCGCAAAACCAGATGTCGAAACCGATACTATCGCTTCATTTGATTTTGAGAAAAATTAATTCCGATTTGGAAAAATCCATCCATAGCATGATACAAATTTATAATTGTATCATGTATCATAGGTACAACGAATAATTCGACCAGTCAGATAATGACGACTCTACACACAAAGCAAAGTATCACAAAAAATCTGACTCCGCAAGGTTAAGTTTGTTGCTTGTCGATAGTTATCGATGACAAAGTGCGTAGAGTCCTGACGCGACTGTGAGCAATGAGCAAGGGGGGCAAGCGCAGAGTGACCGTTCTTGTAAATGTCCAGCGAAAGAAGAAGAAAATCGAAAATATCTAGCGCGGGAGGCTCCATCCGATGGGCAGAGTTTTTATATAAGCCCCCTCTATGTGCTTCTCGTCTCGCCAACAACCAACAACCAAGCAACTACTGGCAGCCAACAACATCGCACACACGCGTATAAATAAACGTGAACGCACATACTTAATATTAGCATAGAGTTGTCGCCGCGAAGCACGGCCCAATTATGTTCGTTGTCCGCGCTGACTCCCCATGACAACGCACCAACAGCAACAGCAACAACAATAGAAGGAGCAAGAAGAAGAGGAGCCAGAAAGTGGAGGTGAGGGCGATAAGTAAATATACATAAATATATATACATGTGAGCAGACCGCAATTAAAAATACACCAAGAGCGCCACTACTAGCAGCAGCACCACCACCAACCACCGTCCGCATCTACATCCAGCAGCAGCACCCCGACGAGCCCCAGTACCCCCGAGCCCCCCGATGCTGTCGTAAGGGAGGCGAGCCGAGCCACCTGCTGCTGCTGCTGCTGATACTGCTGCTATCGCTGGCAGAGCTGGGGAAGCTGCTCCAAACTGCCCAGGTGACATCCGGCGGCTGAGGGCGCAGCGCAGCGCAGCACCTCGGGAGCAACGGAGGAGAAGGAGGAACCGATTGCAATCGCGGACGCGAACGCGAACAGGGAGTAGCGGCCACCATGAACGCCAGCCTCATCTACGAGATCCTCATGTATCTGAACTCGTTCTACTTCGGCATGTACGCCGCCTTCGAGGTGGGCGTGGGCGTGCTGAAGGCCATCAATCTCAACTACGGGGAGAACGCGTTGTCCCGCGAGGCGAGCATCCTGCTCTCCCTGTGCATCATCGAGACCCTGCGCATCGTCTTCGGCCGCAAGAGCAGTCTCAGCGATCGTGGTGAGTATCTGCGAGGGTTTCTTTTTTTTTTTTGGTTCTTTAACTGCGAGATTAATCCGCACCACACCGATGATGACATGGCGAAATTATTTGTTTTCCCGGTCCCAGTGGCGACAGGCGATGCCTCCCCCTGGTCCCACTCCCACTGCCCGCTGAGGCCATAACCCATAAACGTTTGGACATACATATATGTACAGACATGCATACATACGTAGGTATGTATATATGTGTGCGGTCCACACGGCGTATGCGTAATTATGGTCATCACGCGGATGAGTGTAAGCGTTTCGGGCGCCAGAAGTGTGTGGAAAGGGGCAGAGGGTCTGGGGGTTAAAATGGTGCCCTTCTGGCACATTAAACAATATTAAATGGGATTCTATCAAAGCATCCATAATTTGAAAGAGCCACTGAAATGTCTACGAGAAACTAAAAAGCCTTTTTATGATTTATTTGAAACAGAAATGAGAATGAAGAAAATTTGAATATTTAAGAAACACTGAATAGTGAATCATGCTTTTTACTATTGTGCTTGGTATGAAGTTAAGACCTTAAGAAGATGCACCAGTTGTAATGCTCAATGACCCTTTCTCTCTAAATAGTATTCAATGAATCGTTAAATTCTTAAACAATCAAATAAACAACTTAGGAAATATTAAAGAAAGGGAAAGTATACTCTTTAGAACCCAAAAAAGGATATTCTACCATTCAATATAGCATTTTTATAAAAGGAACGTATAAATTATGCTTTAAAACAGGGGTGCTCAATGCTATGACACACGAGCACATTTGTTTTTGTTTTGGCACTTAGCATACGGAGCGGCACACGCCATACCTTCCTAGGGCACACGCCAATTCCTCTTTGTGTTGCTCTGCGTATCGAGCCAAGCCAACAACAATTTCATTGAGTTTTTTTTCTCGTCGCTAATCCCAATGTAATTTGTTCTTTTTTCTACACTGAACACTTTTTCTTCTTTATGCTTGATTCATTCGCATTCTTTGAGGTAAATTGGTAAAATGAGCGATGAATTAGCAAGTGCCTTTCTCTCAGTGAACATCTTGAAATAAAGCAAAAGTGTTGTTACAAGTGTGCATATGATTTCTTTTATTTGTGTTGGTATATGCACTGTCATAAGGCAGATTTGAGCACCCCTGCTTTAAAACCCTATTTTTGGCCAAAATAACACTGATATCTTGTCAGGCTTCGATAAACAGCTAATTCTAGACATTATCCATAGACATGACCAGTATCCGTTGCACTCAAGTTGTTACAACTAATCTAGGCATATTATTATATGATTTAGTTAGTAATTTGTAAATCTATAAATGATTGAGGGAACTAACTTGGTAAACTTTATTTAAAAATCTCCAAAAAAGGCTATAAAAAATGTTTACTGATGCCTAGATGCCTAGTGGACATAATCTTTAAAAAATAGCAAAAAAACGGGCCTACTCTACTTCTATTTATCATCACATTCTGGTTTCCTCTTGAATTCTTAACCCTGCAGGTATTTTTACCTTAATTAACATATTTTCCCTTAATTTTCTTGTTTTTTCCAGGCTGGCAAGCAACCGCATCCGTAATATTAACACTGCCCAGTCTTGCTATTGTTATCTACTTGTGTTGTTTTCAAACCTATGTTCTCAAACTCGAAATTATTCTGAGTGCCTTAATGATCACCCTACAAGGTGCTGAACTAGTCTACGCCAGCATATTCATTTGTACAATGTGTCGCCCCGTGACATATACCTAGCAGTTGATAAGCCACGTTGCCGCCGCCACGACAACGACCAAGATTGAGATTAAGACCAAGCCAGCACTAGCACTCCAGCCTCCTGGAGGACTCGGAGGAGCCCACAAAGCCGAGGAGGCTGAAACAATAGCTGAGCGACAACTACGACGAAGACGATACACTTTCCTTTGGCACTACTTTCACTTCCAGCGATACGCCAAGGCCCTCCAAACTTGGCCCTTTTGATTAAGCAGACTAAGCCAACCGAAAACCGCACTCTCGACCATTTCAAGGATCTTCACTTCCGCAGCAGAATCCGGAATAAAAACCTACCCATTGGGCTGGCGGCACTGGAGGATGGATTTTCCTCAAGGTACGTGGTTGAAACCTTTATCTTAACTTATATAATCCGCACACACATCTTTCGCGACCACGGAAACTGCATCGCGTCGCGTCGCGACCCGACCGATTCTATCAAATGTAGAGCTGCATTTAATTTGAATTTCCTCGGTTTGCATTCTTTTGTCCGGCCTTTGTGGCCGCCGGCGTAGCCTCCCTGCTGCTGCTGCTGCTGCTACGGACTCTCGCTCGTTTTAGATCTTTTTATATAGCGGCCGTTGTGATGGTGTCTAAAATTATATGCAAAACACCGCTGCTGCTCATGCTGCTGCTGCTGCTGCTGGCTGTCCCCTAGGTGCAATGTACACTTCTAATTCAAATGTAATATAAACGGGCCACTGCGGACACGTTAGGCTGGCGCTAGAATAGCCAAACGGGAGGGCTCTCGGTTCGTTCGGTCTTGGGAGAGGAATATGCCCTACAGAGTCAAGAGGTTGTGAAAAAAAAGGAAAAGGCTTCATTAGTGAGAACTATTACTTATATATTGATTGATAAATATTTAACCAGGGAAAACAGGGACTCAAAGAATAAAGTTCAATTTAATTAGCTGTTTACAATCCTAGACAAAAATTGTCTTTTGACAAATTTAATGCGCAGAGGCAATAATAAAATATTAATAGTCCAATAACAAAGCTATATTTAACTTGTATTTGAACTAAATAAATGGCTTTCTTAATGACTTCTATATTAAGTCTTGGAGTCCACACTAAAAGTAATAATTTACTTCTAAAAAGTATAGAAAATAAAAATCATCATACCAGCCTAAAGCCTAAGTAGCTATGGCTGCCCACCCCTGTTGCTTTAGTTTTAACTTTAAGCAAGCAGTGTGTAAATAAATAAATAAATAAAAATCATCATACTATTGTTACATGAATTCTATACTCTTGAGTACTAAATTTTTTTTAATAAAATGCTTATAAATCTGATACTAAGAAAGTATTAAAATAATACTAATCTGCGCCAAGACTTAAGAGAAATCACTAACGCGACAAACAGAAAAGCACTAAATTCCAGTTATATCGCGTTATCAAGTTTTTGGTGTAAGTTTGTGTAAAAATTATGCTTAAAAAAACACAATTGAAACTATTGAGTATAAAACTATACTATTGAATATACATAGTATTAACTAAAGTATTAAATAGATTTAATACTTCATTTAATACTAGGTATGTATATTCAATAGTATAGTTTTATACTTTATAGTTTCAATTGAGTATAGTTAAATGAAGTATTAAATAGATTTAATACTTCATTTAATACTAGGTATATTCAATAGTATAGTTTTATTTTTAAGCTAGTAAAACTACTTGAGTATATTTTTAAGACCACGCGTTGAAAGGTTAAACTTTAGTAGTTTTTTTTTATGTGTAATATAAGCTTTAACAAAGTATTAAAATAATCTGCACGCCTTGTAATTATTTAATTTAATAATTTAATACATAGAATTTCGCTTACTAACAAGAGAACGATATCTTTACTTCGGGGAAATCGCTTGCCCAAGGGAGTTATCCGTCTCGGGAGTCCTAATTTAATTAAATGAAGGGAACATTACATTTTGGTGGATGGCAGGCCATCCGCCGGTCAATGCTGACCAACCACCCAGCGGGTGAAACAAATAAAAGGCGACAACGACCAGGCAGAACATTATTCAAATAAACAGCAGCAACAGAGGCGGCGACAAAGCGCGAGACCGCCGATGCCGATGCCGATGCCGTTGCCGAGATGCCGCCGCTGCAATGGCCAAGCTAACCGCACGGCAGGCAGGTCCGCGTTATTATTATGGTCAGTCTATAAATACGGTGCCCAACGTGAGCAACGCCGTGCTAGCGATCCGGGAGATCGATTTGAGGCCAATTTGCCGTAGTTTTAGAGATCTAAGAGGAGGAGGAGCAGCCAAGCCGCCGAGAGAGAGAGATGCCGCCCAAGCGCCCGCCGCCGCTCGTGCCCAAGAAGCCAAATCCCAGCATGAACTACGAGGTGTTGATCTACCTCAACTCGTTCTACTTCGGCATGTTCGCCTGCTGCGAGATGGCCATGGGTCTGCTGAAGGCCATCAATCTCAGCTACACGGGCCATACCCTGGCGCTGGACTCGGCGGTGATGATTAGCTTCATTGTCTTCGAGACGATCCGCCTGATAATGGGACGCATGAGTTCGTTGGCCGACCGAGGTAGAGGCCCATCTAATTTTAGGATTAAACAAAACAATAGACATTCTACAGGGTATTTTGGTTATTACTAAATAGGTTCTAGTACTTATTTATAAAGAAATTACTCTACAAAGTAAGCTACACTTAAAACTAAAAAGAGGAGTTTTACCTTTCTACGTGTGTGCTAAAAATATACCAAGCAGTATAACGAGTTTAGTATGGATTATATACTTAATAATATCAAATGTTTATTCAATAGTATAGTTTTTATACTCTATTGTTTCAATTGTGTATTTTCGAGTATTATTTTCATATGAACCTACATCTATTGTTCCAGAACATATCGCGTTAGCTTTAAGGTTTCTACGTGTGTGCTAAATATATACCAAAGCAGTATATCGAGTTTAGTATGGATTATATACATAATAATATCAATTGTTTGTTCCATAGTATAGTTTTTATACTCTATTGTTTCAATTGTGTATTTTCGAGTATTATTTTTCTATGAACCTACATCTATAGTTCCATAACATATCGCGTTAGCTGGAATTTAGTGCTTTTCTGTTTATCGCGTTAGTGATTTCTCTCAAGTCTTGGCGCAGACTAGTATTATTTTAATACTTTAATACTTTAATACTTTAATACTTTAATACTTTAATACTTTTATACTTTAATACTTTAATACTTTAATACTTTAAGACTTTAAGACTTTAAGACTTTAAGACTTTAATACTTTAATACTTTTAATACTTTAATACTTTAATACTTTAATACTTTAATACTTTAATACTTTAATACTTTAATACTTTAATACTTTAATACTTTAATAATTTAATACTTTAATACTTTATTACTTTAATACTTTAATACTTTATTACTTTATTACTTTAATTCTTTACTTTACTTAGTATTAAATTTATAGGCATCTTATTAAGACATTTTTAATACTCAAGAATATGGAATTCATGCAACAATATATAGAAACTATACATATGACAATTTTTTATCACAAATGCATATATTTTAATCATAAATCAATATAATTCTTATCTTTAGCTTAGAAATTATCCCACAAAATAAACCTTACACTTTCGCTTACAGGTTGGTCAGCCATACTGTCGGTCTTCATGACCGCTCCCTGCTTCGTGGGCGTCTCCTATCTGCTGCTGCTGCAGACCTACCGACTGCGCCTGGAGTACTGCCTGTGCACGCTGCAGATAGCCCTTTACCTGACCGAAGTGTGGTACGCCATCGTCTTCGTTTTCTCACTGTGTCGTCCAGTAACTTATGATTAGTCATTATCAGCCACTGAAGAAGGGAGAGCAACCTTTGATAGAAGAGGATGCGTGGTGATTAGCAAAGTGTTAGCAATATACAACAGAAACGTTAAAGTGAAGTGAGAAACCACGGAGGGACTTGCTCATGGCCTGGGAGGATAGAGAGAAACCAAACCAAGCAGAACAGAAACAGAAAGAAAGAAAGAAACAAATGAAAAACAAAGAACATATGTAGCATATTTAATACTTAAATTGTAAGATTTATGATAACATACAACACACACACACACACATACATATATATACATATACTTAACATTAACGGTTTTATATACAAAAATTGTTAACATTTAAGCATCAATTGGAACCAATATAAGACAACCAAAAAGCAAGCAAAAAGAAAACTTCAACTTGAATAATTTTCACATTTTTAAGATGACAATTTTTTTGTACAAAACGGTCTTTAAAAAACCAAAAAAACCAAAAAACAAAAAGAAAGAGAAAATAATTTATATTAATTCACGAATAACTCGAATCTTTACAAACCAAAGAAAGTGTAAAAATAGAATATCTCAGAAATCTAGTCAACCCAAAAAAAAACAAACACAAGAATCACAGAATCATATATAAAATGTGCTTTAGATTGCCGAAAGGAAAGAATAAATCGTTGACACTAAGTGAGGCAGTTAGTAGTTCGTTTGTTCGTTTGTTCGTTCAAAAAACACTACTCGAAGGCGAACAAAAGGGGCATGACCATGTGTGTACTTTAATGAATATGTACTTTATATAAAATTAGCAAATAGTAAAAGTAAATAACGATGTTCAGTAAAAGCTAACAACAAACAGAAATTAGTTAAATCATACTAAACATTTTAGAGTGTTAACAACTAGGCGAGAATACCCTCCACTATAGTGCCGCAAAGTCTTTCTTCTCACTCAAAAAAAAGATTCTGCCCATTTTGGCAACTCTGAAAAACACCCGAATATGTCAAGCTCAATTATCCCCGCCATTGAGGAGGAATGCTAGTCACTAATAATTGTCCACACGAAAACCAACTTCTAAGCTACACCAAAGATTGTGTATTATTTTTAAGAACTTTTTGTGGTTTCATAGCAGGAAATTAGCTCGGATCAGAAACTCAACTCAACAGTCCACAAACCTCATGCTTTTAAAGGAACAATTTTAATTAGAAACCAAAAAGAGAAAAAGAAGAGCCGCATCATCCTACTTTGAATGATTTAAAATGTATAATATTTATGTAATTTCGTTGAACGCCAAATGTTAACATACTTTTAAAGCGCGTGCGTGTGTAAAACGGAGATTAGTTATAATAAACAAAAACAAAAGCGACAAAAACTTATAAGATTTTATGACAAATTATATACACTCAATGAAAATACCAATTAAAGATCCAGAACTAAAGAATTGTTAGTAGACTTTGGCTTTTACTTCGAGTATTTTCAGAGCAGGGCGTACCAAAATTTTATAAATTTTCCAGAAACACACACACACAGAGATCAGAGATCTTCCAAATTAGTGTAGTCCCCAAAAATTCCACCCAACACCACCATGGACAAGAACCAGAAATCGGGTGAGCCTTCAACTCTAATATATCCATAAATATCTATGAAAATATCTTTATAAACGGTTCAGATGAGCGCTTTGACCACTCCGCGTCCGGCAGCAGCCGTCGCGTCATGTGGAAGCTCAGCGAGGAGGACGAGATGGAGGAGGAGACATTCGACTCCGTGGTCACCTATCGCCGCTGCCCCGGGCGCAGCAGCGTGCATGTATCGTCTTCACCACCAACCAGGAAGTTGCCATTCAGGGAGTCGGCTTTGAAAGCCACCAACCCTTCCTCGGCCACTTCGCTGCCGGAGGTAAAGGAGCGAAAGGCAGCTGCGTCCGAAGAGGAGGAGGAGGAGGAGGACGAGGATAAAGGGCTGTCCGTTAAACCCAGCCTGGCCTTGCGCTACAGACCCTCCTATGAGTCGTTGAAGTTTAAGCGGAGCAGGGATCTGGGATCGGACCGAATGCCGAGCACTTCCCGCGGATCAATGTCCAGCAAACTGGTCTCGGACCTGAAGCTGGAGTCCTTCAGCCTGCCGCCGCAGCAGTTGTGCGTGGTGCGTGAGGAGGCGCCCAAGTTCGCCCAGGGGTTGCGCGTAGACAACGACTCGGATTCGTGCTGCTCCAAGAACAGCAATGGCATGGACCTGGACACCAACCGTCAGCAGCTGTTCGAAGTCAATGTCTCGGCGCCCACCAGCTCCTCGTTTGCAGAGGCGGCGCGACGGGACACATTCCCGATCAAGCGCCGCTCAACGACGGGCAAGGTGGTCACCGGGACAAAGGGTGGCTCGCCCACAACAACAGCAGCAACGGAGGGCAAGAAATGCTCCAGCACCAGCAGCGGGAGCGCCTGCCTTGGATCCCACTTGCCCAACCTCCGCCAACGGCAGCAGGAGCTGCATCGCTATCGCGTCCTCGTAGAGCAGCGGCGCCTGGATCTCCTTGAGCTGAAGATCGCCCGCGAAAGGGAGGAGGCACTGCACAACACGATTCTGTTTCACAAGAAAATGCAGATCAAGGAGTGCAAGATCAAGTCGTTCGAGGACAACGACTGCTCGGATGTCTAGGAACTTTCTATTTCAACCGCACTCAGTTCCTGCACCAAATTCATGGTTTCCAATTATTAAATAGTTCCCAAGATGGCATCAAAACGTAAGGGCAAAATAAAACAAAAGAAATTCACACTAATTGGAGCCACGGTTGTTTATTTTATGATTTTATCTCAATCTTATCTAATCTTAACTGGATACAGAACTATTCAAATAAGAGTGTTATTTGAACTGGTAAAGTCCGTTACACAACCCAAATAAGTTAACAGCACCAATTTGCTGTTTCTCAACACTGCAAGTCACATACGATTCGCGGTGAATGGACATAAGTCGCCAAGAATATTCTCTTGGATACTCATAGTAATCGAGTATCTTATAACGTTCTTAGCCAAATTAAACATTTGAGCTATAACCTTTTTATAACCTTTATAAAACATTTCAGCGAAAGGCAAACTATAATTTCAAAAATCCGTTACACTGTTCAAACTAGTTAACAGCACCATTCGAGCGTTTCTCAACACTAGAAATCAGTTGCTTTTCGCTGTGATTGGACATTAATCCCAACCAACTTTTTTGGTTTTTTTTGTTTGTTTTTCACTAAAAAATCAAAAATGTTAATTAATGTGTGCCGGGTTTGCGGTAAGAGCACTCTGTGCCCCAAAGCCCTGGAGCTCTTCAAGGTGGATAACCAGGAAACTCTGCGGCGCATATACATCATCACCGGCATTCGGGTGAGCTTTGGCCAGGATTAAAAATAGACCATGCACATTCACGTCATCCTGCGGGCAGTTGCAGCAAATTCCGGGTGCACCGGACATGGTGTGCTTCTGCTGTCAGACGGACCTCAAGTCAGCCATGGTATTCCGGAAGAAGTGCATCCAGGAACAGAAGAAATGGGTGCCGATGCAGAAGGAGGCGGAAGCGGAGGAGGAGAACCTTAAGGCGGAGGAGCAGGCCCTGAAGGCAGAGGAGAACGATTCAAAAACGATTCCCAGGAAAACCGGACGACGTCGCGGTCCTGTGGAGCCGCTGCACACCGTGGACATTGTCGTAGAGTTGCCCGGAAACGCAGCCATTGTGGAGTCAACAGGTGGCGAAAACGACACTGAGACCGAGCAACTGGTGGAGATCCCCCGGGATGGGGAAAGCGAAACGGAACCAGAGTACTCTATACCCTTCAAGCAGCAAGTCCACAAGTGCGGAACCTGCGGCGTGGTGAAGAACAACAAGGCCACGCTCGTGCGGCACGAATATACACACACGGGCGAGAGACCGTTTCCCTGCAAGTAAATAGTTTTAATGTCTATATCCTTTCAAATCCTTCTATATCCCACCTTCTATATTGATCTTCCAGGGAATGTCCAAAGAGTTTTCTGTCCGCCAACGAGCTGCGCGCTCACATGCTCAGCCACCACACCAAGGAGCCACCGTTTCCCTGCCGCTACTGCGATCGTCGCTACTTCTCTGTGGTGGGCAGGAAGAAGCACGAGCGGGTCCACACCAACGAGCGGCCCTTTGTGTGCGACCAATGCGGCAAGGCCTTCACCAGGGTCTGCATCCTGAAGGCCCACATGCAGTCGCACACGGGCCAGCGGATGTTCCGGTATCGTATCTATAGAATTCTATTGAAAGCGAATTTATAATGTTACCTTCTAGCTGCGATATATGCGATCGATCCTTCACCCTGAAGAAGCACCTGGTCACCCACTACATCTCGAACACTCACAAGCGGAATGCTGAAATGGCAGAAGCAAACCAGACAGAAGAAGATAGCTTTGAAACCAATGAGAACTTTGCTGAATATCGACCCATTTCTATTGAGGAAGATCCATCCTTTGAAGCTGGCCTTGAAACCAATGAAAATCAGCTCATTTCTATCAAAGAAGATCCATCCTTTAAGGATGGCTTGAAAACCAATGAGAGCTACACTAAAAATGGTCCCATTTATACCGAAGAAAATCCATCCTTTGAGATTGAGAACTTTACTGAATATCGACCCATTTCTATCGAAAAAGGTCCATCCTGTGAAGCTGGCCCAGAAACCAATGAGACTATACTAAAAATCAGCCCCTTTCCATCAAGGAAGATCCATCCTTTGAAGGTGCCATAAAAACCAATGAGAACTGTACTGAGAATCACCCCATTTCTACCGAAGAAGATCCATCGCTTGAGGCTGGCCTTGATACCAACGAGAACTATAGTGAAAATCACCCCATTTCTACTGGAGAGGATTTAGAACAGTCGCATTTTGATCTGTTGTGTGTGGACGTTAATATCAGCTCTGCCCCTCTATAGATATCGGCTTGGACGAGGACTGGAGTTTCATTTCGGTAAGTTTATATCACAAGAAACCATCACAAAAGGATTTGGCGAGAGCAGGAACCAAAGTCAACATTGAATCTGATTTGTATTTAAACAACATTTTCTCGAAACCATATCTCAATAGTGAATCTACACAAAAATCATAATCAAAAATGCTGAAACCAAATAATGTAGACTCTATATAGTCTTTTAAGAACAACAAAATCGGTATTCGTTACTTTATTGTTTATTATTTAATTCAAATCGTGCCATTTTTGCAAATCAATTGTCTTCCAGTAGTAAGATTCCAAAAACAATACTGAGTTAGTACCAATATCTTACTATATTCCCAGTCATATTCGTAAATATAAAATAACTATTAAAGTGCATGCGGGGTGTAAAATCCAGTAGGGAAGCGACACAAGTCATTAATATATTTTTGCTTAACCAAATAACTATAATTGTTAAGATTTATAAACAAATCTGACCGAGACCAATACATTTCCCTAGACGTCAAAAAAAAATATCAATTCTACTTGTCAGAAGTAATTGATTAGTTTTAAAGAGCGTTTATATCGTATTCCTTGTTTTTTGTATAGATTTTCCTATGTAATCTATAAAAAATCGGTTTAGAAACTGCTTCTAAAATTTAAATCCTAACATCACAGTTGCTTTTAAAAATCAACCAAAATATTAATAAGAAACTAGTGAAAATGTATACTGACCTTGTTTGGTTATATTCTAATGTTGTAATCTCATCGTAGAAATCTCATCGAGTTATTTGTTATTTTCTTTTTATTATGAAATTTTCGAACACGTATTTTAATTATAACTAAGAATACATAAATGTAAAAGAGACAGATACTGGGTTTATACTATAGAATACATGCATTACAATTCATGTATTGAATACGTGATATCCAAATAGCCCCTGTTTATAGGCATCCAAGAATTCATGCATTCATATTGACAGATGAGATGCCAGACCTGTTTAGTATGGTTTGCTGAATTATCAGAAATATGAGATGTTTCTTAGTCTGCTGTTTACTAATAAACAACCAAGATGGTCTTACCATTGAGCTCACGAACTTTTGAATCTTTCTAATAAGTGCGTTTTGCTTCCCCATCCATTTTAAGAGCTTTACCTTTTTAAAGCAGTTTTCCAAATTTCCTTTTATTTTCGCTTGGCGTTGCCACCTAATTCATGATGAGTTTAACTGGAGCTCCACACCATTTTATATATCGAGGCCGAATTCATAGTCAACTTTTGTGTGTTTTCCAAAAACATGAAATTGTTTAAACCCAGTATACTGCCTAAAAAAATCAGCCAAAATATTTAAAGGGAGCTAAAAAATGCATACTGACCGTGTCTTGTTAGATTTTAATCTTGTAATCTCATCGTATTATTTGTTATTCCCCTTTTTATCGAAAACTTCATATACGTATTTTAATTATAACTAAGAGTATATGTAAATCCTTTAAGTTGTGCCTTTATTAGACAGCGATTCTCTGGATAAACCTACTGCCTTGTTTTGTTAAACATACTTTTTCCAAAGAAATAGATGTTACTCCTTTTAAAAAATTCCCCGCTTTGGCGCCTTGCCTCTATATATCTGTCTATAATATCTGCTGCATCGTAATCGCGTTCTCGTGTGACTGCCGAAGCTTTTCGATTCCGATTTAAAGATTTATTGCTTACAAGATGCTGGAAGTTGTCTGTCGGGTGTGTGGAAGGCAGAGAGTCTGCGCGAAGAGCAAGAACCTTTTTGATTTAGAAAATAGGCAATTATTGAGGAATTTGGACTTGATAACAGGACTTAAGGTAAGTTTAAGGAACCGCTTAAAACCGCAGATATATGTCCAATTTTAACTATTAGTTGGGGAAGCTGCCCAATGCCCCTGAATCCATGTGTCTCTGCTGCCAGTCTGATCTTAGATCAGCCCTGGCATTCCGTAAAGTATGCATCAAGGTCCAGAAAAGATGGAGTCCGAGACCCAGCGATGGGGAAAGCTCCTTGTCGTCTAGCTCGGACCCAGAGAGTGCAAAGGATAAGCCGGAGAGCCACGATGGCATGAGGAAGCCGCCGCAGGAAACGTTTCAGATATTGATAGAACAGGACAGCTCGGACAATTGTCTGATAGCCAATTCCGGCGGGGAAGAAGAGTCAATTCATTTACCGAAAATAAATGTAGCTATCCCACGCAAAAGGTACCGAAGAAGGGTCAAACCGAAGCCAGAAGATCAGCTTAATATATGCGAAATGTGCGGATTTCATGCCACCTCCAAGCCTGTTTTCGAGCGCCATATGAGAAAGCACTCAGGCGAACGGCCATTTGGTTGCGAGTGAGTCTCCACCTCCGTCTCCATCCCTCGATGGAGATTAGAATTGTAAATTGCATGCTAATACCGCTACTGCCCCCCTTTTTTTCAGGGAGTGTTCTTCGCGGTTTCTCAGCTCTGCCGAGCTGAGTGCCCACCGCCGCGTCCACACCAGAGAGCAGCCGTTTGGCTGTCGCTTCTGCGAGCGGAAGTATGTCAGCTACATGGGCAGGCTGAAGCACGAGAGGATCCACACCAATGAGCGACCCTTTGTATGTGCCGAGTGCGGCCAGACCTTTACGAATGCCTACATCCTAAAGAATCACATGCTAATTCACTCTGGGGAGCGGCTATTCGAGTGCGATCTTTGTGATCGCTCTTTCCAGAGAAAGACACATCTCCAGACGCACTTCCGATCGCTTTTCCACCAACGAAAGGCTGAAGAGGATCAGAAAAACAGAAATAGAATTAATCCAACGAAGCTGTAACTCTTTTTATATTTAATTTTCTTGTTTGCCCTTAAAATGATTTAGAATTTAAAAAAGAAAACTTCTAAATAGCTAATAACGTAGAATAATTTGTATTTTTGAAATTTTAAATTCGAATTAAAACAGTTTATTTCAATGGCAGTGTTGGTTAACGACCCAACTAAGGGGTTTCGTGGTGAATGCCAAGTTTGCGTGGGTGGTTGTCTTTGTTTACAATTGGCAATTTACCTGTATTTATTTTTGGGGGGCAGCCTGGTAAAAATGCTTCAAAATGTGTGTCGCGTGTGCGCCAGCAGCACGGACAACTCGAATTCCCTGAATCTGTTCACTAGCAGTTCACGGAAGGCACTGCAACAGATTAACTTACTCACCGGCATCCTAGTAAGTCAACGAGAAAATCACTAATTAGTAATTTCACTTCCATAAATGGCTTGAATTCCTTTATTAGCTACAGTGTAACCCGGAGCTGTCCGACTGGATGTGCGAGTCCTGCCAGTCGGACCTCAAGAGTGCCATTGCCTTTCGCGAGCGCTGCCTGAGCAGCCAGAAGATATTTGAGGAGTCATCTTCATGTGTCCGCCGCCGCCGCAGTGCCCGCTCCCATCAGAGGCGCCCCCAGACCCCGGCCAGTCCCCTGGAGGTCATGATCAAGCTGGAGAGCCTCAGCAATGGCGACGAGGAGGACGCCGATGATGATGGTATCGATCACTTGGACTCCTGCAACGAGGCTGACATGGAGCAGGCCATCAAGGAGCTGACCTCTACGGAAGAGGGAGAGGACGATGAGCCCGACTCGCCTGCCACTGCCAGGGTGAAGAGCTCGCGTCGCCGTGGCCCCAAGAAGTGCGCGAAGAGCGAAAAGCGCCCCAAAGTCCCGCTCACGGTCTTCTTTTGCGATCAGTGTGGCAACAATATAACCGGCAAGTCCTCCTTCGACCGTCACCTGCGCAAGCACAGCGGCATCAGGCCGTTTCAGTGCGAGTAAGCTTAAATCTTATCCTTTTAAGATCAAAGTTATTATACTGTCACCCTTGCAGACTCTGTCCCGCCCGCTTCCTCTCCTCCGGCGAGCTCAAGGGTCACCAGGTGATGCACACCGGGGATCGGAAGTTCCCCTGCCGCTACTGTGACCGCACCTATGTCAATTACAGTGGGCGACTGCGCCACGAGCGAACCCACACCAACGAGCGGCCGTTTGTCTGCGCCACCTGCGGCAAGGCCTTCACCAATTCCTACATCCTCAAGAACCACATGCTCATCCACACGGGCGAGCGCCTATTCAGGTCTGTAGCTGATCATTTTGGCCATCAGTTAAGTACAAGTAAGTTTATTCCGTCTCTTGGCAGATGCGAGCTGTGTCAGCGTTCCTTTGCCCGTCCCACCCACTTGAAGACCCACTACCGATCCAACGCCCACAAGCACAACGTGGAGAAGGCGAAGGTGGAATCGGGAGACCAGCCAGCGGAACAGGGAACGGGAACTGAGCCGGAGGCCATTGCCTTTACAATCGAAGTGCCTTTGCCCGTAGATCAGGAGCAGGAGGATGCATCTCTGGATCTGGCAGCTTTAGCCTCAACCTCGCTGGTGTATAGTACAAATTAGAGCAATCTCAGCCTAAAGAAGAGAAAGCCAAATATAATTTAAAGGTATTTCCTTTACTGGGAATGAAGTACAAGAGATTACATGTCCTTAGATGGTAATTGAAGATCTGTGGAAAATATGCTTAGGAAGGCTTACTTAGCTGGCTTAGTTTTCGGTATTAATCCTCTGAACTAATCTTAGTATGGCGTTTCAAAGGGCTTTACAATACCTTTCAATCAAGGTATTAACTGGAGTATTATTCCGTTTCCTCTGCCGAGTTCAGCTTGCTCTCTTCCTTCTCCATGTTACGCTGGTGAGCCTTCGAGCGGTAGTGCGCAGTGAGGTGCACGTCGCGACTGAAGGATTTATCGCAGGGATCGCACCTGGCAGAGGAGAATGGAAAATGGAGAAAGTGGGTAACTAACAAGTAAGAAAGCTACAGTCGACTGTGCTCGACTTTGAGATACCCGGTACCTAAACGTTTGCGCTTCACACTAAAAGGCAATTTAAAAATGTACATACATACATTGGCGCCATTATATCGCACGGCCAAGGCTCGAATACGCCACCTGTCGGCTACAACTTGCAACAGCAGTGCCTTAGGGCGGTGTGTTAAAATTCTAACCTTCTTGCTAATATCTCCCATGTTTATCATCCGATTTTACTGAAATTTTCAGGAAACGTCCGCTCTATTTTATTCATTTATTGAATCTATAAACTTTAACCCGAAAATAACGAGTTTAGCTTATTTTACGTTTTTTATGATTTTTGAGGGCGCAAGTGGGCGTGGCCAAATTTTAAAACAAACTTGATATGCGTGCAACAGATTTCAATGTTGTCACCAAATTTGGTAACTCTAGCTCGTATAGTCTCTGAGATCTGTTGTTTCACACGGACGAACAGACGGAAAGACGGACATGGCTAAATCGACTTGGCTGGTGACGCTGATCAAGAATATATATACTTTATGGGGTCTGCCTGTTACATACATTCTCGGTTGGCACTAACCCATAATACCCTTGTACCCTATGGGTAACGGGTATAAAAACCCAAAACTAAAAGTTCAATGCTGCTTACCTAAAGGCCCTCTCGCCGGTATGTATGAGCATGTGGTTCTTGAGCACGTAGGCGGTGTAGAAGGCGTGGCCGCACTCCTTGCAGACATAGGGCCGCGTATTGGTGTGGGTCCGCTCGTGCTTCAGTCGAGAGCTGAAGTCTGAGAAGCAGCGGAAGCAATGGCGACAGGCAAAGGGCTTCTCTCCGGTATGCTTTCGTACGTGGCGCCTGAGTTCCGACGTTGTGCAGAAGGTGTCCTTGCAGAATCTACAAAGATCAATGAGGGGATGTATATTTTAATGACATATATATATTAAACTTACTCGCACGCATAGTTCTTGATGCCGCGATGACGATTGCAGTGAAGTGTGAATGCCCTCTCCTCCTTGAAGTGATTGCCACACTCCTCGCAAACGAACTTGCCGTTGGCTTGGATGCGGCTCCGTCGTCTGCCTCTGGTTTTCGGTGATATTGGTGTTATAGGCTTAAGTTCCTCTTCTTTTTCTTTATCGCTTTCGGAGATAAGGTAATTGACATCAACATAAAGTTCACTGTTTTCCGCGTCCTCTCGGTTTTCAGGATTTGCTTCACTAAGCAATTCCTGCAAATCGGCGTCGTACTCTGCGCCATCGTCATCCTCCACTCCCTCGATTTGTATGGTGATCTGAGACTGGATAATGTGGTCCTCGGGCTCAAAGATGCGCCTGTAGTCATCGGGAATTTGAAGCAGGTCCTCGTCGTTCAGGGATTCAAGGAGCTCCCTCTGGACTTCCAGGCAGCGCTCCCGAAACGATATGGCCTGATTTGTGCGTATTTGGCAGTAAATGCACAATAAATTCGGCAGAACCGAGCAGTTTTCGAACTTCACAGAAGCAAAGAGGTAAATGGAGCTGATAAATAAGGGGAAAGCACCGGAAATAAGTGTATATTCACCCACCGAAACCCCGGTCAGCAATGTTAGGTGTTCCAGTATAGACTGATTGGGTTCCTCAAACATATTCAAGGACCTTTCCACGTTTGTGGGTTTCCCACAAGCACGACACAGTTTCGGTTGCATCTCCAAGCCGCTTAATTTGAAAATTAATTTAAAATTCTCGAAATTGTTGATAAACACGGCAACAACAAAACGACGCTTGGCCCGCGACCAGCTGTGTTGTGCCTTGCCATTCGCCCCGAGACGTAGGGCAGCCGCATACAACTGTTACACAACACTTGGCTGGGACTTGAAGCTTGGATTTATTCAAGATTAAATTCTATTACAATAAATGTTTACAATTATGGTTAGCAGAAATGCTCCTTGGCTGTGCGCGCCATCGTCGTTCTTGTGTTTTTTGCTTAATATTGCTATCATTTCCAGTTCTTCCCCTCTAGATATGCAGGCTGTCCTCCTCCTCCTCCTTGAGATCACGCTTCTGCTCCTGCTCCAATACCTGTTTCATCTCGGCCTTCTCCATGTGCCGCTTATGGACGCCGGATCGGAAGTGGGTGCTCAAGTGTGTGGGCAGCATGAATGACTTGTCGCACAGCTCGCATCTGCCGGGGGATGCGGGCATATACAATAAGATATAAAGAGAAAAGGTAAAAGGTACAATCACACTTCACCTGTAGGCACGCTCGCCGGAATGTATTAGCATGTGATTCTTGAGGATGTAGCCGGTGGTGAAGGCCTTGCCGCAGGTGCCGCATACATAGGGGCGCTCGTTGGTGTGGGTGCGCTCGTGCTTGACCCGGGTGGTGTAGTCGGTGAAGCAGCGGCCGCAGTACTGGCAGGCGAAAGGACGCTCGCCGGTGTGCTTCCGCATGTGGCGCTTCAGCTCCGAGGTGGTGCAGAAGCGCGACTGGCAAAGTCTGTGAAGGAAACGATACTGTACTTGTCTAGCTTAAAGGGATGGGAAGCCACTTACTCGCAGCCGAATTGCTTGTCGCCGCGATGACGGCGGCAATGGAGCTCGAAGGCCATGCGCCCCTTGATGTGGTTGCCGCACTGCTCGCAGATATACACGCCTCCGGTGCCGCGGCGACGCGGATCTTCCCCACGGACCTTTGGCTTCGGCGGCAGATTGCACTTCTTCACCACAATGTTCTCGTGCTCGTACTCGTCATCCAACACATTGTCCAGCACGGCCACCTCGTCGTCCGAGTCGTAAACGTACGAATCGGCGGCATCACCAACAATTAGCTCAGCGGCCTCGTCGTCCACCTCCACCTGTTGATCGTCATCGTCGGCTATGATGGAGTCGTAGTCGGCCTCCTCGATCAATGAGTTCTCCTCATCCTCGCCGGTGTTGCCTTCGGCCACCTCGTAGAAAACGTTGTCGTCGTACTCGATCTTGGTGTCGTCGATCTCCTGTTTGGGCTCCTCCACCACGATTTCCTGATAGGTTTGCATTACCTCGTCCTCGTCGGGCGGGTGGGCCTTCTTGATCGTATCCTCAATAGCCTCGCCCATAATGGCGGCACGGTAGAAGGGCGATATGCCCTGGCGCTGCTCCTCGGTCAGTCCCATAAGCAGCTCCCGCTGAGCGGCAATGCAGCGCTCCCTCAGCTTGACGGCGGCGGCCAGTTCCATGCTGCAGCACTCGCAAATTTGATCCGGCAGGCAGCCGTAGTTCTCCAGCTGGGAAAATAGCAATCATTTGATGCCTAGGTAAGTGGGAACTCCTTAAATTAAAGGCCGTAAAATTACCCGGAGGCCTGTGATCGCCTCGATACAGTCGATCGTCTTTGTGTTGGTCCGGTCGAATATCTTCGGCGAACGCTTGTTGCTCGCATATTTGCCGCACACGCGGCAAGTGCTTTTAAGGTGTTTAAGCGCAGACTTGGACATTTTTCTTGCCGCAATCCGGTATTAAAACTTTTTTAAGATTTTTCTAAACTCAAAAAACAAAACGCGTCGCTTGTCAGCTGGATTTGCCATTCGCGGGGTGATGCGTTGCCTTTAACTGCCATTCGCCCCGAAAAACGCATATGTCATGGGCGCAGCAGAGGGTTGAAATTAAATATCGGCGCGAAAAAAAATTGACATTTTATATAATACAAAAACACTTTGCATATCTAAAAAATGATTTGACTATTCTTTGAATATTTAAAAAATCGAGTTTTTTTCCTCTATTATATGTAATAATTAACATTTTAGTTAGAAATAAAATATAAAAATCTACATATAATTATAATTAATTATATACGTTTATTAAATTCGATTCCATTCATTATTGTTATGTGAGTTAATTATTGTACAAGAGGTTTTTTTAGAATTTTACTCTAAAATAACACAACTTTTAATTTATAATTACAAAAGTTATTAGGAGCCACACAAAAGTACAGTCTCCTCACAGACACGAGTTGACTCCTTTTGACTACGCCCCTGCCCCGACAGAAAACAGCTGTTTGGAATGCCGACAACAACAACCACGACGCCATGGCGAACTTGGATTGGTAGGCCTTTCCCCGAAAATAAACAAATACTGTTGGTAAATAACTGCATCTGACTTCAGGGTGTGTGTGCCGCGATGCTACGAGGTGCGGAAGAACCATCTGGCTGGCCAGGTCACGCTGGAGCATCCGCTGAAGCAGCAATCGGTGACGGTGGGTGGAGGGTACAACGCCCCTGTCTAGATGTTTCTTATTGACATGTATTTCCTTCGTCCAGGTGGTGGACAGCAATCCCCTGAGCCGGGCTCTGGAGGGCACCGATCCGCTGTCGCAGTTCGCTCGTCAAGATGAGGAGCTCAACGATCCCCTCAGCCCGCAGGTGGTTAGCGAGTTTGTAAGTAAAAGGTAACCCACCGGAAAACGACATGACTAAGCATGGTGCATCACATTTGCTAGGATCTCAAGTCAAAGCGCCGCGAACGGGACCGTACGGAGCCGGAGGACAACACGCTGCAGTGGAGCAGTCGGCGCCTGGGGATCCTCAATCGGTTTACCACCAACGAGAAGCTATCGCTCTCCACCAGCTTCCTGGTGGCATCCGGCAGCCTGGACGGCGGCAGTGAAAGCAGTAAGGATTAGGTAACTTAATTTAATTAAGTACTAAATCCAATTCTAAACCGTAGTCAAGGCACACACCGTGGTGGCAGACAAGACAAAGTACCGGCTGGAGCAACTGGATCACTTTGACGACGGCAGCATGCGCCACATGATGGACCTCACGCAGCAGGAGTACATCCAGCGGTTCGAGCAGCTCAAGCAGGAGCTCATCCAGTCCTGGCACAACGATCAGCGGGTGAAGGCCCTCAAGATAGCCATTCAGTGTGCCAAGATGCTGGCGGACACCACGGTCCTGCAGTTCTATCCCAGTCAGTATGTGCTGATCACCGACATCCTGGATGTCTTTGGCAAGCTGGTGTACGATCGGTTGCGCTCGAAGGCTTCGGGTCCGGATCCGGCAGCAGTATCGGCGGCCACACTGGAGCGGGAACGCGAGGCTGCTCGGGATACGTGCCAGAATTGGTTCTACAAGATCGCCTCCATACGAGAGCTGCTGCCGCGCCTGTACTTGGAGATGTCGATATTCAAGTGCTACGAGTTCCTCACTGCCTCGCGCGAGGAGTACGAAAAGGTATTGCATCGCTTGACCCATCAGTTGAGGGGAATCGCGGATCCCCTGGTGTCCAGCTATGCTCGCTGCTACTTGGTGCGCACGGGCGTGACCCTGACGCCCAGCAAAACCTACATTAGGGAGAATTTCAGGGATCTATTCATCATATATCCTCAGGTGGGAGTTATTTATTATTTATTATTATTTTGTAACAAGTTTCAGTAGTATTTTATTGTTTTCGTCTTTTCTTCTTGTTGGCTCTCGATTAAGTGCCTTTTTCTCCTATTCGATCTTTCCTCTATCGATATATCGATTACACTATCGGTTACGCTATCGATTATTCTTAACACTACAATTATTCTGTTTTTAGTATTTTTAAATTTACATTAGTTTACAATTTAATCAATTGTTTATCTAAAAGATATTTCGCTTTGTGGCCCGCTTCAACCTGCATCCCGAGATCGTCACCGCTAGCTCCTACCTACAGCTGTATGCCCCGGCCTTCGACTACATGTTCCTGTGTCTGGTTCACAAATGTGAGCTGCACACCCAGGACATGCTCTCCGAGTGCAAGCAGCTGAAGAACAAGTGAGTACAAAGAGAGAGAGTGCATCCAGGAGATCTATTCTTTAACGAGTCATATTTTATTCATCCGCAGCGGTGCCATTCTGATGTCCATTCTCAGTTCATTCAAATCGGAGTTCATTGCCACAAATGCTCTGGAGTTTATAGAGCTGATAAATGCTTCGGAAACGCCTGGCATTTCCAAATCACAGCTGCTGCGATCGCTGGGGAGCTGCGTCAGCAGTTGTGCTCCCCTGCAGGAGCAGCGGATGACGTTCTTAAAGTCTGCTTTCGAGACTATCAACAAGCTGACAGATCCCAATGAGTACATCAACTGTGTGGAGACCTGGGCGGTCTTTGTATCGCAGTATTTTACGGTGAGTTTAAAGCTATATATTATCATTAATATATATATATATATAATACGAACTTTTACATTATTCAAAGAGTTTAAAATGCTTGAATTTTTAATAGAACCTTGTTCTCCCTAAAAAAAATGAGTTCCTTGAGTTGTGTATGTATTTATGGTCGGGGCTTTTTTTATACCAAGTACCCATAGGGTACAAGGGTTATTATAACGTCGGCTTCCGTCCCCAAAAATCATGAAAAACGTGTGCCTAAGCTTTTGTCGTGATTTTCGGTCTAAATAAAATAAAAATAGATAAAGAAAAAATACATTTGTGCGGATGTCCTGAAAAAATCTGAGTATAATCGATTGATAAACATGAAAGTTAGTAAACAATAAAGTTCCTGTGTATGCTTCCTTTTCTTCTGAGTTGAGGGTATTATAAGTTAGTGCCAACCGAAAATGTATGTAACAGGCAGAAGGAGAAATCTCCGACCCTATAAAGTATATATATTCTTGATCAGCGTCACCAGCCGAGTCGATTTAGCCATGTCCGTCTGTCCGTCTGTCTGTCCGTGTGAAACAACAGATCTCAGAGACTATAAGAGCTAGAGTTACCAAATTTGGTGACAACATTGGAATCTGTTGCACGCAGATCAAGTTTGTTTTAAAATTTTGCCACGCCCACTTGCGCCCTCATAAATCATAAAAAACGTTTTTAAGATATACTCGTTATTTTCAGGTTAAAGTTAATAGATACAGTAAATGAATTAAATAGAGCGGACGTTTCCTGAAAATTTCAGTAAGATCGGATGATAAACATGGGAGATACTAGCAATAAGGTTAGAATTTTAACACACCTCCCTAAGGCACTGCTGTTGCAAGCTGTAGCCGACAGGTGGCGCATTCGAGCCTTGGCCGTGCGATATAATGGCGCCAATGTATGTACATATGTACAATGTAGTGCATGTACATTTTAAAATTGCCTTTTAGTGTGAAGCGCAAACGTTTAGGTACCGGGTATCTCACAGTCGGTCACACTCGACTCTGGCTTTCATAGTTGTTTTTAATATAATTTATTGTGAAACAAAATTTTGTGACGCTTGTATAATTCCAAAAACTTCTCTCAAACACGGTTTTATCATTACACGATTAACAGAATGGGTTGTAAGGTATTAACGATAATGATATAATTAGTTATCAGTTCCATTTCCATGTCCTACATAAACGACGAACGAGTCATTACGCTGAATAAAAAGGCCTTAGGTAGAGTGCTTTGAATACAAGTTACATTAAGTTAAATTAAGTAAACTAATGCCTACTTAATTTATTTCAGTAAAATTATAGATTTTCGATTACACTTTACTCATCTTGTTGAGCTCTTAAAGTCGCGGTATAGCTGGCGACTGTAAAAAGGGTGATCAACATGTGCTCTGCAATAAAATGTAATATGCATGAACTATAAAGAAAATGTATTAAATCAATAAATACCAAGGACAAAGTAGTTGGAGAGCTTCTGCCTCGTGCCAAAGTCTTCACTTTCTCGCTGCATAAAAGTTATAACAAAACCACCTATAATATCGACCGCTGTCAGTAGTATCCACCAATGCAGATAGCATAGATCCTAAATGGTAGGAACACACGATTAGGGATCTGGAGTATGAGGCCGCATAAATTCTTTATACCTTCAGCCTGAGTACGGGCAGCAACGTGCCACCCCAGCAATAGTAACTCCAGAAGGTATAATAAGTTTCGGGCTGCTTGGCCAAACCGCCTGAGCCAAGGCAAATTAGCAATCCATTATGTAGTCAGTAAATATATTTTAGAAGATCTCTTACCTTTGCAAAGCAAGTTCAGGTCCCTAAGCATTTGAAAGTTTACTACAAATAATATCCCAACTGAGATGAAAATAAGAACTATTTTGAGAAGACTTGTGATTACGCAGCACATGACTAGGATACAAAGCAAACTGAACTGGATTTGGGTTGGGTTTGCTTGGCATCAACCACCTTAAAAGGCTTCCATTAGGATAATTAGTGGCTGGAGCATAAGTTCTAATGTAACTTCAATTAATAACGAGACAACATGTGGCGGGAGTCGACTATAATATTCCTGGTGCTAACGATTTCGGAAGTATAGTCTTAATTAACTTCAAAACAGTAGAGAAACTATACACCTTCAAATATACACCAAAAAATAAAATCGTCATAGGCAGTATACTAATGTAACATTAAGTGTATACTCTTGAGTATTATTAATTTCTTAAAAGCATGTTTATTATTTTGATACTATGAAAGTATTAAAATTAAACCAATCTGCACCAAGACTTGAGAAAATTCACTGCAACGCAACGCTAACGCATATGTTATTGAATTTTCGATATAGGTTCGTATAAAAATAATACTGGAAAATACATAATTGAAACTATAGAGTATACAAATTATACTTTGGAGTATACATTTTATATTATAAAGTATTAAATCTATACTAAACTCTTTATACTGCTTGAGTATATTTTTAAGAGAACGCGTAGCTAGTTAAATGTAATAACTAATCTATTTAGCTATAAAGAAGGAAAGTAACTTAATTAGCTTCTTTTATTATATTTAACTTAACAGATACACGAGGTCAATCGACTTCTGGGCGAACTGAATGTTCGGATGTGTTTGGGCAAGGCCTACGAGAAGCACTATTCCCAATTGCAGAACATTCTCTCCAGAATAATGCAGAATTACCGAAGTATTGAGCTCCTTCTTATACAACCCAACTTCCTGCCCTACCTGGATCTCTTCCACAAGGAATCGGTGCGTGTCGAGGTATGTAAGAACATCCTCAGTTACTACAAGCAGAACAGCGAGGAATACACCAGCGATGCTGTGGTCACGAACGCCCTTATGTATCTGGGCAAGATCCTCAATGACTCGGTGAAGTAGGTGCTTGTTTTTTAATAGATAAAAGAGGCAAACTAATAATCATAATCCACGTCAGTGCCCTAACCGTGGAGGACGAGCGGCGTCAGATCTCGCAGCTCATCAATGTCTTCATCCACAAGGTGTACTTTGGACGAGACCTGGAGCAGCAACTCAGCTTTTATGTGGAGGCTCGTGGAACGTTCAGTAATCTCGATGCGGTCTATGTGACTCTGGTCCATGCCGCTTGCAAGTTGGCCACGCGGAATCGATCCAAGTCAACGGGTTTCGTCAAGGCCTGCATCGCCTACTGCTTCATAACCATTCCCAGCATTGGAGCTGTCCAGCAGCAAATGGATTTGTACTTGCTCTGCGGTCAACTGGCCCTGCAGCACCTCTGCCTGGGACAGGGTAAGTACTGTGACGGTCTGACGTTGCTGAGATAGCTCAGGTCTGATCAGGATTCATCCCAGAAATTTATGTGGGTCAGTTGTAGTTGCTGAAAGGGATTCCGACGCGTTCCCAGAGTAGAACGCTCGAGATTATCTTAGTTTTTATTTACTTAAATTTACAAATTTTGACATGGTTTGGAGGTTTTGGAGGCTCCGAAGTCTACCAGCTTAAGAAGGTCTTGGAGGCTTGGAAGTCTACCAGCTTGAGGTTTTGGAGGCTCGGAAGTCTACCAGTTTGAGAAGGTTTTGGAGGCTCGGAAGTCTACCAGCTTGAGGTTTTGGAGGCTCTTAAGTCTACCAATTTGAGAAGGTTTTGGAGGCTCGGAAGTCTACCAGCTTGATACAATTTTAGAGGCTCGGAAATTATCCAGCTTGAGAAGGTTTTGCAGGCTTGGAAGTCTGATTTCAGAGCTCGAATATAAGTATATATTTCTTCCCCTAGCCGATGCTTGCTTTGAGGCTGCCTTGAACTTGGTTAACGAGCTGCCAGCGGCCACCGTAGACTTTGAGGGCAAGCCGCGCAGCCTGGAGCGCTTCCTGGTAACCTATCTATGCAATATGCTGGCCACCTTGATTGTGGTGCCCGATAGTCCCGAGCAGGGTGTCCTGTACTTCCTTCGCCTGCTCCTAGAGGTGGTGGGCAGGCATGAGTTCAAGGCGGACAGCACGGCGCCGAGCATCATCTATCTGCATTGCCTGGACATGCTCTATGTGCAGAGCCTGGAAAGGTTCCCCTATCACATTCAAGGGGGTAAGAGAGATCTATCTATGCCTTATAGACTTAATAATATTTAGGGTGTCCTACAGTGGTTTCCAACGATGATTTGTATGGCCACGATCCCAAGTTTTTGGCGGAGGTTAACAATATGTGCGCTCAGGTTGTGGATGCCATCCTCCTCCAGCTCAAGTCCTTGGGGGTGGCCAATCAGCAAAGACCGCAGGCAGAGCTATCGCTGGAACTCTTCCTGAAGATCGTTCGGTATGCCGACTTGGAGAAGGAAAGCGTCGCCCAATTGGCCGTGAATCTATGGCTGCTGGCCAACAAGGCTCAGGCGCAGCTGGATGTTAAGACACTTGTATGTTGATTATTATTAGTTTTGTGATTATTTATGATAATTATTATTTATTGCAGCCTCAAACCCTGCGCAGCGTGGAGATCCTCTACAAGCAGGTAAAGGATGCCTCGCCCCAGCAGGCTCAGGCTATTGCCAACCTGCTTCTGCGTATGCGCAAAAGCTGAGAAACGAGCTTGTAGGAACTATAGCTGGTTTTCCTTTGAGATTACCAATTCCTATGTCTGGCCAGGAATCTTTTACGGATTTATGGCCCTAGCTGACCTTGTTTTGTGTGCTTTTTTCACCCTTTTGATGATGAACTGACAAAAACGTTTTGTATTATAATTTCTGTGCAATTAGAAGTGTGTTAAAATGTGGAAAGACTTAAGTAAATACATAAATAAAACAATTATTTAAGGATTTGGTTTCATTGAATTCCCATCAAATAAAAGCAACACATTTTGTAGTGTTTAAAAAAGCGCAGTTCTTCAATGCGTTTATTAAATTATTCGATTGCTCTGGCCCGTTCCGCAATTTAAGCTGTGCGTTTTCAACTTTCTACGCTGCCACCTTGTATAATTACAAATATATTTGATGAGAGTTTGGCGGTAATTGCAGACTCCCCTGCGGCTTCTGTGGACTTTTCGAATGAAAGTGTAAAAATACGACATACATTTTGTGTGTGTGTGTGTGTTTGTGTTATCTTAATCTTTTTTTTGGTAGTTTAAAACATTTGAGGCATTTCTGTCGATTGCAGTTAACACATACATATGTAAATGTAAATGGCTAAAAATCTATGGCTGACAAATTAAAGAGTATCGGAATCAAAATCAACAAAACTTAAGCGAGAGCTTTATGAATATTAAAGATACACGTATATAGTGGTATATGTAAATATATATATATATGTAGTTATGTGTGCATATGGGTAACTCTTGACCTAAGGTATTATCTTCCTCGATCACTAAGTTTTATTAAGATAACATATTTAGAAACAGGTTATAATTAAATCTTAGGCCTTTAATTCAAATTAACACAACGTACAGGCATACCTCGGTATACGACCGCTTTTTAAACGGATTTTCGCTATACGGCCGCTCTTTATACCACACTTTTTCGATTTACGGCTTATAATGCTTCGCTATAACGGCCAAAACTGTTTTTGATGTCGATATATCTACGGAATAATTGATTCAGTATACGACTTTTCGCTTTGCGGCCAACCTCGCTATACGGCCGCTAGTTTTAGACATTTCGTACGTTTTTGGAATTTGATTTTCGATTTACGGCCTAAAATGCTTCTCTATAACGTCCAAAACCTTTTTTAATGTCGATATATCTACAGAATATTTGATTCCGTAATCGATGTTTCGCTTTGCGGTCTAGTTTTATGGAACGGCCGCACTTTTTTCGAAATTTCGCTACAACGGCCCGTTTCAATTACGTTTTTTCGATTTTCGCTTAAAATGCTTCGCTATAACCTCAAAAACTTTTTTTTTTACGACTTTTCGCTCTGCGGTCTAGCTTTGTGGAAGAAGTTATAGAGATGTCTAGGCCGTAAAGCGAGGCTTGGCTGTACTGTAGTTTTTATTGCTCTTTCTCTGAGCTGATTCTGGATTTTCTTGGAAACTCAAACTAAGTAATATATATTTGGCGACCTCTAACAATATGATTTGTGCTATTTGGTAATAACTAAGTATTTTAACTCATTTGTGCAACTATTTAAATAAAAAACAAACAAAGTAAATAACAAACTAAAGCCACAAATCCATAAGAAACACATTTAAGCCAGAATTACCCATATGTGAGTGAGAAAAATGTATAAAAAGCTTGATCTCTGCAGTCTAGCGTTTTCTCCTCAATTAGAAATTCGTTTCCTTAAACTCCTTGGATTGCAGGACGGGGGAAACAGCCCCCTCGCCATCGCCATTATCGTTGCCATTGTCCCCATGACTACCCCCCACCGTGTAGGCCATCACAGTGGCATGATCCAGCTTGCCGGGCAGGGCTACAAAGGCACTGCTGTCCACAATCCGCTTCCTGGCCGCCCGGTGCTGCATCCGATTCAGTTGCACCTCCCGCTTGGCGCCATCTGGACCCGTGGAGAGTTTGTAGAAGAGCTCCCTCTGCTCCAGGGTCTTCCTTCGGGCCGAGGTTATCATCCGCACAAAATCGATCAGCAGGTGGCAGAGTCTGCGGGCCGAGACGCAGGGCGAGAAGGTGCCATTGATGCCGTAGCTGAGCAGGTCCTCCAGCCGGTACAGGGTCAGAGCATGCCTCTGAGGACCGGTTACCAGGGGCAGGCCAGAGATTGACCTGGGAATGCGCTGGGGCGCCACCGTGGGCGGTGGAGCGGAGGCTACCAGACCCTGGCGCGGCTCAATGAGAGTCTGGGATCGCATGTACTTCGGACGACTGGGCGCACTGCTGGGCGGGCTGCTTGCCTTCTGCTGGCGGGCTGGTCGCGTGGGCGGCGTCGACGGATGCAGGCGGGCATAGATCGCCGAGGCGCTCTTGTTCTGACGCTTGGGCGCCAGATTGACGGGTTTCCCTGGCCCTGATGATGCCTGCAGCTTGACATCCGGCGTCCAGGCCTCCGCGAACTTGCCCACAACGGGATCAAAGTTATCACTAATGCCATCCGAGGTGAGGAACACAATGTCGCCGCTCTCGATGCAGCTCATCGTGAAGGTGAGATTGCTCAGCTCCGGCTTGTTGCCATCCGCCGGTCCAAGGGCCCCCAAGGCGTCGCGCATGTCCCGCATGGAGCTGATGTCGTGCGAGGCCTGGGTGAGTTCCCGCACTCCGTGCTTCTTGGAGTACACATAGCCCAGGGAGTCGCCCACGTTGCAGGAGCAGACAACATACTTGCCCGGCGCTCCGTCCAGCGGCAGCACCACAGCAATGGTCAGCGTGGAGAGAGCTCCGCCGACCTCCAGGATGCACCCGTGTCCCTCCCACAGGCTCCGCAGCAGACTCACGAACACTTCCTGGGTGGTGGTGGCCCGGCACTCCAGGGCCTGTCCGAACACCGCCCGATCCAAGTAGTCCAGGCAGCCGTGAACAGCCGAGCGGGCAGCCAGGCGAGCTCCATCCCCTGTGGAAGATAGTTATAGGTAAGGGGAAGAGGTGAGGATGTCAGCTGGTGAACTCACCCCAATTGACGCCATCTGCCATGGCCATAATGGCGGAATCGCCGCGCACAACCATGCCGTAGCAGTCGGCAATGGGATTCCCCATCGGCTCCTTGGTCAGCATATTGTTCTCGTACAGGGACACCGAGATGCCATATGCGAAGTCGCACTCCATGCGCCAGTTCTCCACGCCAGCGACCAGCGCAGCCGGAGCGGAGCCACCCTGGTTGCTCACCGCCTCGCGGAGAAGACGCTCCCGCTCCGAATTGGAATCCCCGTTCGCCGAGGCCTCAGTCTTTGCATTCAACAGATTCCTGTTGTTCTGATCACCGCTCACCATGCTGACCACGATGGTGGTGGCCTTGCCTGCGTCAGTCCCGGCCGCAGCCGCCGCCAGATTGGCTATGCTGCTCTTGGAATTCTTGCGGGAACGCATCCCCGAAGCAGTTGTGGATCCCGATGGCTGATCCGCATTACTTTGTCTCCTGGATCCGGTCGGCGGACGTCCAAATTTGCTGGTCAATCGCGTGGAGTTCTGGGTGACCGCCGGCACTGGCGGTGTACTCTTCCTGACGCCATACCCATCGTCGTTCTCCTGCTGCGTGTCTATGAAGTCTATGTCGTCAGCGAAGCTCGTGCTCAGGTGCAGCTTGGAGCGCTTGATGCCGGTAAGGCCCTCATCCGGTCCCGTGCAGGCGGCTGTTATGGAGCAGGTGCCGGCCTCATAGGTGCCCAGCTTGAGCACGGGCATGTCTGTGGGATTCTGGCCATTGTAGATCTCGGGGCCAGCCACAAACAGGCGCTGCATGCGGCTTTAAGGGAAGATGTTAGGGTACATTTAGCTAAAGGCTCGCTCCTCCCTTAGTTATGGTACTCACCCCTCCAGGTATTTGGTAATAAAGTTACCGTCCTCATCCTCGTGCTCGCTGGTCCTCCGTCTGCCCTCGCGAGGCTCCGCAATGAAGCTCAACTGACGGAAATAGGTGGTGACCTTCTGGCGCAGAGACGGCATCTTGAGAGAGGGTGCTCCTCCCTCCTCCGCTCCGGCTGTTCTAGCTCTTCCTCTCCAATTAGGGATTTCTTAATTGTCAGAGAGTTGGAGGGCCTGCAAATAGATGCCGTGGAGGAGGATGCTGGGGTGGCGGGATGACCAGTAGTTCGTTCACCTCATCTGCGGCAATTGTTGGGGGAGTTTAGTCACTCCGCTGCCAGCTTTACTCCCTCTGCAAAGAGGAGAGTTTAATTTCGAGCTTAATTTAATTATCAATAAATTATGCAATTAAATGGGGCAGAGCAGGCACGACAAGAATTACAAGCAAATTGCAGTGGGAGCCGCATAACTGATGTCATTCCTCCTTCCACTAATGACGGGATGTGCTTTTTAGTTGCCGCAGGCACTGCATCCTTCCCCTGGCCACACACACAGGCACACACAGAACCCTTCTTCCTCATTAGGTGGAGGCTTCCAGGCGGGCAGAGGAAGCCAACCCTGAATGGGCTTTTCAGTCAACTCATTGCGAATGCAGGAGACACTGATGTGCGGACACAGGAATCCCATCCCCCACTCAGGTTTCAGATGACGCAGCTCTTGGCAGGGCTCTGTGCCTGTATGCTATTTCAGAGATGCCACCAAGGAAACTCTTTAAATAAATGTTTTTATATAAATAATATCAAGGAAAGTATATACTTTAATACATTTTGTGTTATTTAAATAAAGAAATATATCTGTATATATTTTATAATTACAAAATATATTTTTTTGAAGCCTGTTCCTCAAAGAAATCATCACTGATGATTAATGAATGGCCGACCAACAGCCTGCGGCAACCTGGAACCCCAGCAGATGTTGAATTTTCAGATTCTGACAGCTTCAAGTTTGGTTTCAACGGAACGAAAGATGATATCATACGGGAGAGCAAACACAAGTAAATGAAAGGGTGCCTGGAACAGGCACAACCAGGTGGTGGGGAATAAAATCCTCCATCTCTTACCCGCCTCGGACGACTTTTAATTGCACTCAACTACCTGATAGACATTGCACAACACATCCACGAGAGCGGGATACACAATAGATTCCAGCAACCATAAATGCTAATCTTCAACTACAATTGCCGTCGAGATGCTTTTCCTTAGCCGCTGTACACACAAAACGATTTAGATAAATGATAAACAACAACAAGAGTCGGCGGGGGCAATTATTCGAGGCAAAAACTTTTCACAAAATGCTCGCAAAAATATAAATAAAAATAAAACACAATAAACCACTTTAATTTACGGCATGAGAGCACTTCAAACTGACAAATGAGTGGATTGAAAACGATGTCGATTAACGGCGTGGGTCGCCGATGGTTGATGGAGGAGAGAAGTGCCTTTCTATGCTCGGCAAAAATCACTTGAACCTTGAACCAATTGCTCTCTTGATCGAGTTCCGCTGAACTTGGACTTCACTCACGAATCAATCAGCGAGTCGAGTAATTCAATTGCAGTCTCCGATGCTCGATGATGGCCGCAAGATGCGCGATTTCTTGGCACTGATCTGATTGCCGCCGCCACCACACCCGCATTCCTGGTGGCCAAGCATTAAAATCAAATTAACCCAAATAACCAGCCCCCCCAGCACCCATTAGCATATCCACGTCTCAAAGATACAAATCAAATGAATTGAAAAGTCAGAGACGTTCGTTCTCGTTCCAGGGGGAGAAATGGAATGAGTGGGTGCAATGACTGTACAGAGTGCAGATGTGGTTACACTACTGTGGGTGCATCGAGGCGCAGCCATCTGTGTGCACCGATGCTGCTGGCCCCTAGCAATCAATCGGATGATTGAAAAGCCCACCTCCACCTCCCGTGTACTCCACGCCGCCGCCGCAAAACAATTCAATTTGGCCGCAACAATGTGCAATATGCGATTAAATGTGCAGCCAAAGAGATTACAACCAACGCGCCGCACCACAAGAGCCAAGGCAAGCTCAGCCGCAAGCAAGCGTTTTGTAGTTCCAATTTCTCCCTGCTCTCCCATCCACGTCAATCAGAGTCATAATATAAAGATCATCATCATCATCGTCAGCATCACTTGACACACAAAGGGCAGTTGAGTGTGACTTGGGGGCTACTCAATTCGCTGAGGCTGTTCCGTTGATGAGAAGCCATTGTGGGCTGCTCACATAATATTTAAGACCTGGCAATTGTCCACCTGGGAGCACGTGCTGGGAAGTCACTTGGATAATAAAGAGCCTTCTATGCCACACGACAATAAACTTTATATCCCATTCAATAACCGAGTTCTATGCCATTTGGAGCAATAATAACTATAAATATCACAACTAATGCGTATAGATTGGTAACGTAATAGGAAAATATATTATTATTATTTAGATTTCTAGATCAAACCTTTATAGTTAAACATAGATTAAAACTCGAGTAACTTAGCTCTATTATAATAACATTTATCACAAAATGTGTGACACTCCCCTTCAAAATCTACAACCATTCCACCAGAGGCGTGTGCCTCGCGCAATCAATCGACACTTTTCGATGAGATTTCTCGGGACCATCGAAATTTTCAACACTCGAAACTAATCAAGCGTGGAAATGGGGAAATCGTAACGAGGCACAGAGTGAGATCATTGTGCAAGATCTGGGCGGGGCTGCGGGCTGTAGTGTATAAAGGCATATGTATAAATATTATCGGATGTGGCACAGATCTCGTGAGTTCCACGAACTTTGTTTATGCCCCCGCCGAAACCAAAATAAACCGTATGGGCTTCCTCCGACTATAAATAATCGCTTTGGCCTGTATTTATAGAGCCTGCCAGCCAGGCAATAAAAGTCTGAAATATTTCGCGGTTTTCGCTCAATAGATTTATTTGGCGTGGCGTTTCAAATGCATTTCCTACCGGCTCCAAGCTCATCTCGTCTATGTATTCTCTGTGAGTTAATCAGATGGGCGGAATTTTTGTTTACTCACTGGGTTAATTAGATGTGGCGGCGGCTTCTCCGGGCCCCCCAGTGAGAGTCTTTTATGATCCGTCTGGTTTTCCGCATACTAAAAAGTGTGTTGATGCCGGAATGGATATTATTATACAAACAATCAAAGCCAGGGCGTCCTGCTCCAAGGATTCCTTCCTCCACAGAATTGGAAACAAAGCAAAGAAACCGAGGAACAGGGTGATAAACCAGTTTCGAGTAAGCAATAGTCTCTGGATATATTAGTGGAGAGAATCTAAATGGTTCTTGTGACCGAAACATATGTCTGATCGTTTTGTAATTTGGTAGACGGTTAACAAGAGGAATACGACCTTCAACCGGATATGGGGATAGTAGGCGTATCCCCCCGGGGCAAATTCAAGGCCCAATATCACCTTGATATTATTGTCATCGCCTGTCTAAGGGGAAATAAGGAACTCCAAATTGAATCGAGATCAAAGTTCAGGTACTAGAATCTAAATCCCTCATTTCCCAAGCCTCAACCACAATAACTTCTTATGCAGAGCTCTTGGGATCCCCAAAGATGTTACCCCCAACGGATAATTTTGAACTTATCCTGCCTGGGGAAAATGCAGCCACTGGGGGATTAGAAGCGGGGGAGGCGAATTTCCCGAAAAGTGCCATGGACATGGCCAGCATGACTCCCCGAAAAAAAGGGCCACTATGCATGATCATTCGACTGGGAAAGAATCCGCGATGCGAATTTGTCAATGGAGAACCGCCCGCTGTAGTAAAGGCTGCGATGAGTAAAGTCGAATGATCTTAAAAATAAGAAAAGTAGGGCACTTCCAATTTCCACACTAAGAGGACTTGTACAGATTTTAACACACAACATAAAATGTACTCGCAATTGTACAATTTTCCTTTTACAATCTTAATAGATTTATGAATTTATATTTAGGAAGTTATATGTAAATATTATTCAAATCAATCAACAAATTTGATACATTTTCATGTTAATTATGAAGATAAATTAGACTTTTAATACAAAACTTGGCAATATAAGATTGCAAAATCTTTCAATATGAATTTATTTTGTCATTTTTGTCTTATTTAGGGAATGTTCTCGTTTTCCTGCAGTTTCTACCCTTGCTTTAATAAAGACTTGAGAGTTTTTTACTGAGCCAGCAGCTACTCTTTTACAAAAATAACCCCAAAGTAAACAAGTCTTGTGGGGCCTCGAGCGCTAACCCAATCCGGAAAGCAAACAAACACACCCATGACTTTGGATGCATTTCGCTCTCGGTAAAGTGTCAACAAGTTGCGGGGCATTATGTGTGGAATCCCAAGGTGCTGTCGGTGGGGTTTGGGTCTGTTAGTCTTTCAGTCTTTCAGTCTTAGCCCAAGTCAAGTGCAGCCGCTCGCTCAAAGCCGTTTCTGTTTGGGCCAGACAACAAAAAGCAAAAAACAAGAAGCTACAAAAGCAGAGACACGAAAGTGAAAATTTGTAGCAATCATTGCGTGTTTTCCCCGAAAGAAAGTTGAAGGCCGATAAGCTGCAGATGAAATAGAGCTGTTTGCTTGCTTTATGAGCTGCCAAAAATATTTCAGGCACTTCAGAGCTCCATTCATCATAGTTTTTCCAGGCAAAGCTGTCTTCTTTAGTTGGTTATTTATGACTTTGAGCTGCAGTCTGAATTTTAATGGAGTAAGCAATAATATTTGGGGTTTGTATCATTTTTAGTTCTTTCTATTACGTTTTTTTTCCCCCTGTTTTTAATGGTTTTTATTGTCATGTTTTGCACAATGAATAACCTTCAATATTTATCTAAAAATAAGTTAAATTGAACTGCTAATAATTTTATTTCTATATTAATTAGTTTGAACACACAAGGAATTGCGTATTCTTTGGGGAGCAAATATAAAACCGGTTTTATTAACCACAGACCCGGCAAGTGCCGACCGCAGTCGCAGCAGATCTTGAAAAAGATATAATGAAAAGCTTAATTTTCATTTCCTCATTTGCAATCATTTTTCATTCCAGTCGTCCGGGCTTATCAGGCCATAAATGGGAATATGAAATATTAAGTAGAAAATGCATTAAGCCATACATTCGTGTGGAATCAACTGGTACGAACACTTGTACATATGTTAAACCCAAACCCGAATTCCAGGCATTCTATTCATGTTGTAAATCGAAAAGCTGGGGGCTTGAAACCTTCCCCCAATGTGTGGACAGGTGTTGACTCATTGGAAAAGCTGTCAGCTGCATAAATAATGCATTAGACCCACGCCCCAGGGGCGGAAAGGCCCAACTGGACCTGGGGCTTCATTAAAAATCTGGCAATTAAAATTTTTACATAATGTAAAAACCGCACGAAAACAATCATAAAGGAGTTCCTTCACCTCGACATCGTCGTCGTCGTCGTCGTCTGAATGGCGTGATTTGTGGGGGAAACAAAGGAGCGGCGGGATGGGAATTCCCGTTCCCGTTCCCGAAACATTTCTTATAAATTGCCACCTAATTGGCGTGTTCGGGTGCGTGGTGGTACGCCTCATTTCCTGTTGCAACAATTTGCACATTAATGGGGTCTCTCCTCCTCGCTCTGGGTTCCGCATCTCCCCATCTGAAAATGGAACTGCAACACTGCAACACTGCATCTCAATGCGATTCAATTGACAGCGCAGCGAAAAGGAAAGTGCAGCCAAGCTCCCTCTGGGAGTTGAATGTGTGTCAAAAGTGGAGAAACATCCTTTGTTTTATGGGCTCCCAAGTGCGGTGGCAATGCCAGGACCCAAATAGGGATTCACATAAGCCCACCCAACAACCACTCAACCCAAAACCCAACCCAGCAAGTTCTCCAACTTGCATTTCCGACTTGCATGTTCTCCCTTGTTTTCAGCTTTTAGGGTCGCGCCACTTGGCCTGGTTTCAGCCACCAAAAAAAAATATGTATTTGAAGAACTTGCCACAAGCCGAAGAACACAATAAACCAAATGTGGAACAAGGCGAAAAATTCGGCTTGGGAGAGCGATATCAAAGGAGTGCCCGCCCATCAAGCCTATTGTTTCGGGTCGAGCATGGAATTAAGGCTAAATTACTTTTGGGCTATCAGACATCTGGCAGGCAAGTTACAAATAGGTTTTCGGCCTCTAACCCTTTTCAGGTAATTGTTTTTGAAAATATGATTTAACGAAATAACACTTAACTTATTGGCTTGGCAAAGTTTGTGGGATTTGGCAAACATCTGGCGGCAACACATCCCATTCCCACTCACATTTGGCAAGCCCACCTAATAATTTGCATAAATTGCATTGAAGTCTTCCCAAGCCAGGCTAGGTAGCGACAGCTGTCATCGTAGGACTTTTATACGACTAATCCTACATGAATAAATTAAATGTGAAGCCTCAACTAAGAGCGTCTGACTTGGGCTTGGGTTTCGATTTGGGTTTGGGCTTGGCCTTCGGCTGTGGCCTGTCGTCGCCAGGCATACAAATAAGCCGAATCAACTCCTGGGCCTGGGATACTATGCAAATCTAGAAAACCAGTAACCAGTTGGAGTTGGCTTGGGTGTGGGACGGAGTGCAGAGGCAGGCGGCAGGCGGCCACTCAACTCACATATTAAATTAAATGTTAATGGCAACAAAGACAATTCAAACGAAGTCAAGGCCCGGGCCAAAGAACTGTGGCAAAGACAAAGAAACGCCAACTTCTCGACAACTGCCCCGCAGCAATTGAGCAACCAGCGAGCCACTTTGTCCAACGCCCATGGAAGGGGGCTGCCTTCAGATAACGTTGCAGTCATCGGTGTCAAATGACTGTCCACCGGCGGACTTCTCTGTGCTTCGTCTTCGGGGTTTGCCAGGTGCCACCTTCTTCTGTTACAATACAGTGGACATTTTTTATAGATGGACACTAACACTGGCTACGTAGTCCCTGAAATTGCTTTCAATTTGAGCTCATTCTAATCCAATTATAACTATCCGGCAGGCTCCGGTTTTCACTTTTTTTTTTCGTTTTCGTTTTTGGCCGAAAACGTACGTTTTCGTTTTAGGTGCTCCGGTTTTCACAAACTTTTTTTCATCGCTTTGTTATCGAAATATTTAATAGTTTTTATTGCTCAAACAGATAACTTGGATGTTTTTAGAAATAAACGGAATGGTTAAATGCTTTAACCCTTTTTAATTGTTTGTTTTAAAGCTAAATAAAGGCAGAAATTGTTTATTTATCGGTCCAAGAAGGCTGCCACCCTTTGATGGTATGACTTTTATACCTTTTTTTATTGGTTAAAATTCCATTTAAACATTAAAATAAACTGGTTTATTTAATTAAACCTTATTTAATCCTCCTTGAACATTATTAAAGCCCACCTTTTAATTTTAGAAGCATTTAGACCAAATTGTTTTGTTTCACCAACAGTACGGCAGCACTGTCAACCAAAACGAAAGTTGCTGTTGCCGACGGCAAATATTTTGTTAGTAAATTCGAGATGGGGTCAGAAAAAAATTATTTAAAAAGTAAATATGAATTAGATTGATCTCCTGATGGTGTGAAATGAAGATCAATAGACCAAGGAGTCAACTATTTTTTTCCTTTTGCAATTAAGAACAGATTTGATGTAGACAAAGGCATTTACTTTTCATTTAGACAAACAAAACTTGCCCGTTTTTGAAAACGAAAATGTCTTGTGAAAGTGAAAACGGGAGCACCAATTCTCGTTTTCGAAAACGAAAACGAGAGAATCTTGTGAAAGTGAAAACCGGAGCCTGCCTGTATATATCGAATATGACAGGGTTCTCATGTTTCATTCTTTCCTGTATATAAGACTTTTTCTAATTTGAATGTTATATTACAGTAGTACAGTTTAAAATATATTATTTATATCAGTGGTGCCCAAAGCCCAGACTCACGAGTTAGCAAATTTCTCTGCGCGCCATCTGCCTACACACTCACAGTATGCCCAGAATGTAAACAACATACCAGTGCAGCCATATTGAAATTTTGTATCTAAAAGGGTGCTTTTTAAAGTTAAATAGCAATTTTTTTTTATTAGGTACTTCGTTATGCCATATTACAAAACTTTTTAATCTTTTTTGGCTCATATCTAGCTCATCTTTATCGTCACCTGCCATCCTACACCCAGAAAAAAAAAATTCCTAAAATTTGAGGAATTGGCGATGGGTCATAATGCCAAAATGCCATATTTTTAGGCCATACTTTTAAGGAATTGTAGGCCTAACATTTAGGCAATAACCCAAAGTTAAAAATTCAATTTTTAGGCCATTGGTTACCTAAATTTTAGGCAATAGGATGCCTAAAAATTTTCTCTCGCGAGTGTGCATTTAATTCCCAACTGGTTCTAACATCCCTGGCATGGAGTGACGGTTAACGGCCAACTCTTAGATATGTTTTTGCTACGGAAGTAGCCAGTCTCTACTGCAACAGTAAAAATAAATACTGTATGCATTTTAAAATACACATTTATTATTTTAAATGGTTGTATTTATATATAAAATCAATATTATATAAAAATCAAGTTTTAGGCTTATATTGCCTAAAAATGAAGTTTTAGTACAAAAATTGCCTAGAATTTAGGCCTGTTTCTATTGCCTAAAAATATGGCATTTTGGACGAAAATTGCCTAAAAATATGGCAATTTGGGAAAAAATTGCCTAAAATTAAGGCCTGTTTCTATTGCCTAAAAATATGGCATTTTGGACAATTTTTAGGCAATAACTGCCTCGATTTCCGTTTTAGGTCAAATGGACTAAAATGTTAGGCAATTTGGCAGCTTTTTAGTCCATACTTTTTTCTGGGTGTACGCTGACAGACTGCGCCTACTGAACCTGCTCTCGCTTAAGGATCGCCGGACCTGCCATGGAGTGATGTTCCTGCACAAGTTGATCACTGGACACATCAACTCGTCTCACCTTCTTGGCCAAATTCAAATCGCTATACCTATAAGGCCGTCTTGTAATTTTCGGCCTATTGCCTTGAAATTTTGTAAATCGAACTTTGAGATTCATGATCCTTTTCGCGTTTTATGTTCGTCGTACAATGATCTGTACTTTTTGTTATATGTTGAAATGTCCCTTGAGTTTAATGTAAATAATATTATTACCAATTTATCCTTGCCTCCGCCCACTTGATGTGAGTCGGAGCATATCATTTAAAAATTTCTCCAAATAGGGTGGAGGTATTGCGATACTAGCAGATATTTGCTATTGAAATAAATAAGCCGACGACTTTACTTGGGCAGATGACATAAACTCTGAAACAAATCGGACAGATATCAACGATGATTATACGTACACTTGAGATTAGAGAATTGAGACACTAAAGGTTCAAGGTGTTGCCTCCTACCATCCCCTACACTGTTTATAAACATTTATCGGATGCCATTTCTTTGTTTAAAAATACACACACACATATACCATATATACAATAAATATACATATCTATTCCAAACTCTCAATGTATTGCCAACCAATAATTCATATGAATGCGACTCGTAGAGGTCTATCACATTCACGCTCCACTGTATCGCTGCAACGGGTTAAGTGACCGATTGGCTGTCACCCACCCAATTCCCTTCTCTGTCCTGGGGCTAGTTTTAATTTGAATTTTATTTCAATTCGTGTGGTGCTTTGGCGATTCGCTTAGTCACTTTTCACCCGGCTGACTAATCGCCGGAGACGGCGCGTGCTTGGATCGAGAAAAGAGAGGGAGAAACCCTAAACCCCACAGATATCCCCTTCTATTCCCAGTTCCCCAACCTTCAGCAATTCAATGAACTCTGGCTGATGTTGACTTTGCCGATTAATTTGAAATTGGCCAGTGTTTATTTATTTTCCTGCGGCTGGTCTGGTCTATCGCTAATGGATGGATGCTCCTCATCAAAGGCGAAAAAGTTCTATAAATGTGCCCAGGCAAATTGATTTTAATGAGCCGGAAACTTTGGGACAGAGCTAGGATTTTTTCGGGTTTGACTTTGTATAAAAGGAGCAGCCACTCATTGCCTCCTCTTGTGTTGGCTTTAAACAAACAGGAAAATCCTATACTAAGACAACTTCTTCAGCCAGGCTAATGCATTATAGAAGAATGAACTCTTTCAGGCCCCGGCCAAGCAAACAGAATTCAACTTTCCCGGACCAACTGCGTCATAAAACAGCCATCGGCATCGCCACTCGCCATCTCCGCTTCCATCGAGACAACAAAGGATGGTGGCCACGTTCTCTGGCAAGAGGAGAAGAAGCAACTGGGAAACCCGCCAGTTGTGGATGGAGTCCAGACAGAACAACTTCATGCGACCCATCCTCCCCTGGGAAAAAGAGCCAGACGGCAGCCGGGACAGGAGTCTGAGTTTGTGTGTTTGCGTTTGCTCCTCGACGAAATAATAAAAAGAAGCCTGAACATAAAATGAAAAAACAAAATATTTCGCCAATGTGCATGAATAGTTCAAAGTTGTTTTGGAGTTGCTTGAAGTACCAGCCCCACTAGAATCACCAACCAGCAGCACCACAAAAGTTGGGAAAATTCTTTGGTTGCCAAGCGAAAGTGATTGAATTCCCTGGAATTCCAGTTGGAATTTTTGATATGTTTTAGTGCTGAAGTTTCTCAAATAAATTAAAGTGAAACCAAAGGTTTCATGTATGCCATTATTAAAATGGTCTTAACTTTTGAGGACTGACGACGACGATGTCGAAGTTTAAATGAGAAATTAAAATAGAAAAGAAATAGCGTCAGTTTATTTTTACTTTATATGCTGGATTTATTTCTACCATTATTTGTTATTGTTGATCATGTATTTATAAATATTTTATCCCTCGAAACCACTAAATTTGAACATTAACTTAAGGTTTATATCCGTCTTATTTCCGCCCTGAAAGAGACTTTATGACTTTACCAAACCATATTCTCTTGATGTTCTATAATTTCCGTCGTGCTTTAGAAAAAGTGCCCAAATAAACATAGATACGTTATCTTTGTGACAAATTTCTGCCCTATGCATTGGAAAACGGTTCATTTTATACATTTTGAAGTGTGGTTGGTCGGTAATCCCCGCTCTCAGCTTAAAATCACCCCAAATTGTAGCAAAGCTTAGATAATCGTAGATACGTTATCTGCGTAACAAAGTTGTCATTTGCCACATGCAACCAACATATCTAGATTTTATGTACATTCTGACTGGAGTTCCCCCAAAATATCTAAGCGAGCTGTCCCCTTTAATTTCGAGCTTATTTCCGGCATGTTATCCTCCCGTTTGTCTATTGCCGCAGTTTGCACAAGAATTTGCAAAAAAAAAGCAGAACGGGTTGTAGGAAGTTCCTTCAACTCGTCCTATACCCACTGCCCCCACCTTTCCAATTTTCCTCCAATTCCCAGCCAGGCGCCAAGCCATCACGTGTCGGCTTTTCTCCAAGGTATTGGGCTTCGTCGTCGTGGGGAATCGATTTTGTGGCATGTCGAGCCTGTTATCCTTGAAGCGTGTGCCTTTGGCTTATTTTAGAGCGTCAGCAGTGCCTATAAGAAATAGCCTGCTGCACGTCAGACTTGCTCCAAGTATTATTATGCTAGCTGCAGTGGGAGAAACTTTAAACTAAAATAATGGATTCAAAAAAAAAAAAAACACTTTGACACATGGTCTACTCGATTTAGTTTAAACATCTAATTATAGAATTTAAAGCTACTGTCAACTTTTGCATATCTCTAGTGTCGCAGTGACCAAAGATCTCAACACCATAAAAAAGAGTGGAAATTAGAATGGCTTTTGATATAAGCATCCTGATTTGCTGTGGTAAAAAGTATCTTGATGTAGAGAGCTTACGCAACAAGCCATATGTTCGACCAGTTGCTTTGGAAATATGTTTACTCCAGCTCAAGGTATTATTAAAACTAATACCAAGATTTGTTGCCGACTCCTCATATTTCCTGGCTACGAGGACTCCATGCTGGCGACGGAGGCGTGGGAGGTGGTCGAGTGGATGCCTCCGCGGGAGCTACCTCCAGTCCCCTTGGGTCAAAGTTGTTAGTTAGATCCGGCTCTTCCACTATGTCCTCGGTCTCCAAGTCCGAGGAGACGATGATGATCTCGTCGGTAATCAGCTCGTCCTGGTCATGGGAAAGTCTGCGAATTATCCTGCTCCTTTCTCTCGATCTCAGAGTCCGAATAGGGCACGATCTCCTCGGGAGCTACCTCCAGTTCAATTGGGTTCCAGGCTTTCTAAACATCTGGTTTCTATTGGTTTTTTACTAATTACTATGCATCTTGATTCTGAAGTCCGAGGAGACGATGATGATCTCGTCGGTAACCAGCTCGTCCTGGTCATGAGAAAGACTTTCCTGCTCCTCTCTCTCGATCTCAGAGTCCGAATAGGGCACAATCTCCTCGGGAGCTACCTCCAGTTCAATTGGGTTCCAGGCTTTCTAAACATCTGGTTTCTATTGGTTTTTTACTAATTACTATGCATCTTGATCTTGAAGGATTTATGCTTAAGCCATTATCCATCGCCCAGGTATCAATAAGATAAAGGGCATCGTTACTTTTACTTACACAAACATTTAATTGGTTAGCCGGACTACTAACATAAATTTGAACATCGTCTGCATATAAGTGTAATTCACAACCGGACAAGACACTAGGCAAATCATTAACATATATATTGAAAACCATAATGGTCTTAGTACAGATCCCTGAGGGACTCCCCTAATTAATTCGCTGAAACTTGATATACGATTTCCAGAAACTACTGCTTGCTGCCTGCCAGCAAGAAACGACGAGATAAAACCAACAGCACTATTTGTAAAATTGTAAAGATTTTTTAGTTTAGAACTAAGGTTCACTGGTTCACTGAGTCAAATGCTTTGCTGTGGTCAAGAAGAGTTAGAAATGTTGCACAGTTATTGTCTAGTTTGCAACGAATGTGCTCAACAATGTCTGTAATTGCACTTATACAGCTCCTTTTCTTTCTAAAGCCCGACTGTTTCTGCGAGAGTTTTTTTCTATAACATTAAAATTTAAAAATCGTAAAATTCTTTAAGCTTTTTTCTTGCACTTCAAAGCAAAATTAGGCCCTCTGTACCTATTTTCTTTCAGTGTCAGTGTAGGAGTATGAGCGAAAGAGAGAAAGCTATAGAGAAAAAGCGGAAGCTCCCATCAAATGCAACTGAAGTTGGCAGGCAAACAAATAAAAAATATGACTGACGGGCATTTTAAGTGGCAAAGTTTTTGCTTTTTCGCTCTGCCCCAAAATGCGCTTCCTGACTATCAAAAAAAACACAATAAATTAGCAAGTGGTCCCCATTTGCGAAAATTATCGCCATTTGACACACTCTGTTCGCATATTACTTAGTTTATAATTATATGAGTAACGAAGCGATAAAAGATGCCAAACGGAAAAAACAGCACCAGTTATTAGCACAGTTTTTAAGATACGATAAAGCTTGCCTGCTCAGAAACCGGTTATTGCAGTAACGACGAAAGCTGACTTGTTGTTGTTGTCGTTCTTGCTTTTGGGAGCAGCTGAGATTTCGCAGCTGCCGTGAAGTTACAAAATAAATAAATAAGACAAAAGGCAGGTGCACCCCCTCTTGAGAGAAAAAGAGGGAATGAAGACACACAGGTTGAATGAAAATATCAAGGCGAGCACACACACACACACCAGCGCAGGCGGAATCAAAAGCACAAAACAAAACAAAACGCGACAAAAACAAGGCAGGAGCGGCAAAAACTTTGGGGGCCACAAAAAAAAAAATACAAAAATCAATAGATGGCACCGGGGGAAAAATACAGAACTTCGATATTTACTTACAATAATTGTGTCTCCTCTTTTGTACGCTTTCGTTTTCCGTTTTTGTAGCTGGTTCTTTTCTTATCGTGCTGCTTTACATATGTTGGCGCCACTCGCGTCGCAAGTACATATACTTAATGCGTGCGTTCCGTTGGTGGTGTGTATAAATATTTAACAATTACGAGGGTGGTTCGGCTGCGTAGAACTCTGCCTTGCTGAATGGACTTAATGCCAAAAATGTACACTAATCGCGTGGCTCAGGTCAATGTATTTATTGCACTGCCCGAATGTTTGGTTGCCAATTAGTGTCGGTACGAAATCGAAAAGTTTTGTTAACGTTTTTCGATCGTTCACGCGCGCACGTCTTTACGTTTCGAAATTCAAATTCGAATGAAAGGGAATCCAGTCAGCGTGACCGCACCGATAACGATAAAAAATACTCTACAGCCCAACCATAAATACCAAAAACTACCACACGAAATACTACTTCAAGATATACCATTGAATTACCATTGAAATACCATTGTTGGTGGATGGCTGGTCAACGGTGGATGGACGGACCGTCCATTTTGGATGGACCATCCTCGCTTATGGGAGACCCCGTGTAAAATAATGAAACATCCTCGAGAATGTAGCAGAGTGTTGCAGTGGAATATGGGAATTAGTTTAAATCCTATAAATGAATAATTATTTTTCATTTGAATTAATGACTTTGAAAATATTGTTTAACTTACTTATTTTTCAAACTTACCGACAAATTACTCCCTTCATAGGGCTTTAATTACAAATCATGTAATATTTTTCATGGATAGTTGAATTAGCGATATAAAAAGAATCAACGCTTGTTAATATTTACTTTATAAAAAATTAAAATATATTAAAATTAAAGTTTTTTAATTTCTGAACTTACCGCCATTTTTGCAGCAGTTCAACTGCAATTGAATTAAACTGATAATTCAACAGTTTTGCTTCCAATAAAGGACATTTCTTAGAAAACAGTGCATAAAACTCTTTGTGAATTATTACAATTGGAAGAATTATACGAACTTTAATGCAAAGCCGTTTCAGACTAAGGAGGATATTGCACTTTACGCTGATTCTACCATACCAATGGAAAATCTTTTCTCAGGATAAAGTGTCCACGCCGTGTTCCATGGATCTTTTTGGTGCCGTTTGGGCGCAGCACAATTTGGAAAACAGCATGCGATCGGGACGAGTGTATATTGATCGACGTCTGTCCCGATGTCCGGGCTGCATTCCCAAGCTGTATTATCTCGAGGACCTCCTCCACGCTGCCCACCACCTTCTCGGTGAGGCCCACCACCTGCACCTGGTGCATGCCGTCCTCCACTACGCGCAGCCTCCTCAGATATAGGAGTATAAAGGAGGATATTGCACTTTACGCTGATTCTACCATACCATTGGAAAATCTTTCCTCAGGATAAAGTGTCCACGCCGTGTTCCATGGATATTTTTGGTGCCGTTTGGGCGCAGCACAATTTGGAAAACAGCATGCGATCGGGACGAGTGTATATTGATCGACGTCTGTCCCGATGTCCGGGCTGCATTCCCAAGCTGTATTATCTCGAGGACCTCCTCCACGCTGCCCACCACCTTCTCGGTGAGGCCCACCACCTGCACCTGGTGCTTGCCGTCCTCCACTACGCGCAGCCTCCTCAGATATAGGAGTATAAAGGAGGATATTGCACTTTACGCTGATTCAACCACACCAATGGAAAATCTTTTCTAAGGATAAAGTGTCC